>DWGR01001329.1:0-16620 GCA_018247715.1 Heliconius burneyi | reverse complement strand
AGGGCACCTAGTTCAAGATATTCTATTTCCCACTTCCCGTTAAATTTTTAACATATTGCGGCGGAACTAAACGCTGCGTTTTGTATAAATCATAATTATTTTTCTTGAACCATAATCTTACCCCAATACAGTTGCTAAAATAAAGCACAGCGCTTTTAGTTCCAGCGTAAACGAATGCTGTTGGCGAATATTGTACTAAGGCAGCCACTGAAGATATGTTTATGACAGTTCCTCCTTTCCCACCACGATCCTCACGCATCAGGTCTATAGCTTTACACGTTGATGATATGACTGCTGTCTGGCAATAATTATAAAGAAGATATATATGTAAGAAGTACTTTTCAATACCTATTTCTTATAGTGACACATTTGAAATATGTAAAAATGTATGCAATGTCTGTTGTCTCGGGTTACACTTTTTAATTACGCGTGGAGGTATCAAGCTGAAATTAATATAAAACATTCAGTTCTCTTTATATTATTTTTAATGTTTATACACATAATTTCAAAAAAAAATCACACATCTAAAGACAACGCAATAAAAAGAAAAGAGAAGCATTTATGAATCGTTTTTGTTGCATATTATGTGAAATTTATCATAAAGTGCGAACTTGGTATGAAAATAAAGAGGTTTTTTCATCGAAATAGTGCATGCGCCCAAGTCTTATAAGTTTAATATGGAACGCTTTGGTAAGCGACTTCGACTCGGTGAGCTAACTTGACACATATAATGTTGGCTGTTGGAACAAGACAGCATTGGTCTTTGGTCTACATAGATAAAATAACGTCTGGTGACAAGATTTTATTAATATATAAATTTATATGGGTTGGAATTGTACGCACCACTTTAAATGAAACCACAGTTTTAACTACTTTATAAAAGCCTAATATAACACAGAAAAAGGTTTAGTTCCAAAAATGAAAAAGTTATTTTTCAAACTAAATAAATAATAAACATGTCGTTTTAAAATAAGACGCCATTTGTAAAGAATAACATAAGCACGCACACACTTACCTGTCGAAGTGGCAACGTTGCGCACGTAGTAGTATGTGTATTTGTGCCTCACACAAAATACATATATTATGAATAAAAATCGTGAAATGCAAAAAAAATCCTCCAAACTGTTGAGGTATTACTTCGTTTAATAATGTGTGTGACTAACACATAGATGGCTCCACTTATACCAAATCAATATTTTTTTTCGAAAATGTTTTTACCTTAGGTTAGAACCTTTTTAGGTTAATTTTAAAAATTATATGTCAATCCGACCATTAGTTTACAAGTTACAGTGCTTTAAGTGACGCTACTTTTGAGTTTTCAAAAAAAAATGCATTCAAAGCAATATCGTGTGTAGATTTTTCATTGCTTTTTAATGAAAAAAAAAAAATACTGTTCAATGCCAGGAATGGCTTAAAAAACATTATTCGGACTCTGCTCCATCAAAAAGAACCATTTGTTATTGGTATGCCGAATTCAAACGTGGTCGTACAGACACCGATGACATTCCATCTACTGGACGGTCAAATGACGCTGTTATTCCGGAAAACGTTGAAAACACACTGAAAATTATAATGGGCGATCGCAAAGTGAAGTTGCTTGAGATAGCTGACATCCTAAAGATATAAGCAGGCAGTGTACATACCATAATACGCGAACATGAAAAATGTGTTTTCCAAATGGGTGCGCGTTTGTTCACACCGGAGCAAAAACAACAACTAATCGATGATTCAAAGACTTGTTTGGAAATTTTTAAGCGTAATAAATCGGAGTTTATCCATCGGTTCATCACAATGGATGAAATATGGATCCACCATTACACTCCGGAGTCCATTCGGCAGTCTGCTGAGTGGCATGCATACCGGTGAAAGTCGCCCAAAGCGTCCAAAGGCACAAACATCGGCTGGCAAGGTTATGGCCTCTGTATTTTGGGATGCTCACGGTATAATATTCGTTGATATTCTCGAAAAGGGTCAGACCATCAACAGCAATTATTATATAGCCTTGTTGGAGCGTTTGAAGGATGAAATCGCTGAAAAGCGGCCCCATTTGAAGAAGATAAAAGTGCTGTTTCACCAAGACAATGCACCGTGTCACAAGTCGATGAAAACGATGGCAAAGATGCTAGGCTAGGCTAGGGCTACGATTTGCAGCCGCACCCACCGTATTCTCCAGATCTGGCCCCCAGCGATTACTGGCTCTTCGCAGATCTCAAAAGGATGCACCGTGGTAAGAGATTTGGCTCAAATGAGGAAGTTATCGCTGAAACTGAAGCCTATTTAGAAGGCAAAGAAAAATCGTTCTACAAAGGCGGTATTGAAAGATTGGAAAAGCGTTGGAATGATTGTATCTCTCTAAAAGGGGACTATGTTGAAAAATAAAAACGAATTTTGGCAAAAATGTGTTTTAATTAGATAGTCACACACATTATTGAACGATGTGTTACCTTGAATAATTTGCTTAGATCTGGGCTTGAAATATTTTACCCTATATGCGGTTTCCGTAAAAGGAGTGCTGTCTTTTCCATCCTGTAGAATTATTTTGAAAGCGACCTTACACCTTATTTTCTACATATATTATTTAGGCTTATACAACTACAATAATTAAGTTATGTTTTTTCAGATGACATATGGAGATCATGAATTATAAATAATGCATTTTAAAGATGTTACAGTAGTGACTAAACTTACGATATTAATATCTACTTCCTTTTTATATCCACTCATGGTCTCATTTGAAATGCCAGCGTTATTAACAACTACGTCCAGTGAACCGAACCTTTTTGCGACCCCTTCGTAAATAGATCCTAATTGTTCATCATTTGTAACATCGCATTTAAAGAATTCCATATTATTTTTGAAATTGTTCAAAATGAGTTCTTTTTCTAATACTTCTCCTGCGTCTTCATTCATATCCAAGATAGCTACATACTAAAAATATTAAAGATTTTTAATTTAAATTTGTATTAATTTATTGACATAATTGAATATGTGTTTCAAAGAATCCCTCTATAAACCTGTACCTAGGTCGTAACTTTCAGGTATTGCTCTGAACTGCTCTGCCTGAAGCGAGAGGCACAGGGTTAATACATGACATTCCCAAAATTGGAGCTCTCACCAAACTAATTCAACGTTTCAATTGTAGCAAAGTATTTAAGTCGACATTAAGATCAGTGTTAACCTTAGTAAGTACCAACTATACCCTTCACATTTTACAAATAGAACACAAAAATGAATTAAGAATTTAATATAGTAACGCTCTTGTGTATCAAATAAGATGTAGCCGTCTGTCAAAAAGTAGTATAAGCCGATTTACGCTTCTTCTAGCGGTTTTACTGTTTTGTTTTTCAAATACTTTACGACATATCGTTTATAATCTTTGCAAGTAACTATGTGTCAAACGATATTCTCTCTTCAGTTAAGTTATTTAATAAGAATGTAATTATACCTTAGCACCTGCATTTAGAAATTGTCGCACAATACATGCTCCTATTCCATTTGCCCCTCCTGTGACTACAACAGTTTTATTTGCTAAACTATACATTTTTATACAAGATGTAATTGTTTTACAAACATCGTGATGCTTTATATAGAAAATACCTAGTCATTTATTTCGAAAACATATAAATAAAATTTTATATTAAAGACTTTGTCACGAAATCGGAAGGAGTTACTAATGATAACGAAATAATATTTTTTTAATATTTTTTTATAATAAATTTATAATTAAATTAAATATTATGAAAAATATAAAACAACGACGTTATTGTGGCCTTTTGCGATTTTCTATCATACGTATGAATTAAAGATAAGTTAAGAATATGAAAGATGAGGATGATGAAACTTAACAAATATGAGTACTGGGGAGGCATGCGCACTTACTGTCTTGTAGGAAATATCTTTATTTTGCGATTCCTTATCACGTACAACATGGTAGTTTTTTTTTGTTTAATGCATGCATAAAAGTATGAACACCTAAGAGTTGCTGTTTGTCCTCGATTGTCGAAAGTGGCAAGCTAGAAATTCTTGCCCTTGGCATTATATTCCTGGAATAGCATTTAATCAGTTTTAATTTCTTTAAATTGCAATAATATGTCGATACTTAGCTCAATAATAATTGTTTCGGCACTGTCGGTCTAGTTCATAAGCTTGAAGTCGCTCACGTGCTAGCGATCGAGTTATGCTCAGAGGTCTCTTTAAAATTTAAAAACAGGAATGTAGTTATCCGGAAATGAGTAGAACTCGTTCGCACAATTGGTACGTTGAAGTGGCAGTGTGGCACGTCTGTCGGAGGACCGATGGCCGTTGGAGCCGATGAGTTCTTGAATGGAGACCGCGGATCGGTAAGCGCGGTATTAGGGCACCCTTCAGGCTAGATGGACGGATAACCTTAAGAAGGTTGCGGGTTTGACTGGATGCGGAAGTTGGAGTATCGGGAGCTCTGACGTACCCTGTCTGACCCAGTCATAAGTCTAAGTCCAGCAGTGGACCCGATAGCCCAATTTTATTGATTGATGTATTCTTTTGTTACAGCAATACTAGTTGCTACTTTTAGGATTTTTTTAACGACGAAAATATTATTATGAAGACGCAAATATTGAATGCTTGAATTACGATAATTTTCTGCTATGTGAGAGTTTTCAATATTTTAATACAGTAATTGTTTTATGTTTTGCCTATTTTGTACTGGTCGTGTTTCACACAATGGCGTGTTCATTTAACTGTTTTATCTTACTAACTGTCCTCATTTTGTATCCGATTTTATATTTTTATTTATTTATAACATAGTACATAAAATTTATTTTTCTTCGTGGTCTTTAGCCCGATTTGGCTTGTATGATCATTGTCTTTCCGACGCCTTCTTTCCGAAGATGTTAGTTAAAATTTTGCCTAATTTTAAAATAAATGACTAAATCTTGTGTTTTTATTCACTTACTTACACTTCAAATAAGAATTATATTCAAAACTTATAGCATAAATATTTTCATTTTGATAATTTAACATCTTTGGAGTGAGATTGCTTGTTCCTATAATTGTTAATTGGTTTATCTAGTTGTTATATCTACAAACATTTTTTATATTCGGTCAGCTGTGCTCGATTGTTATTTTAGCAGGATATTTACCCTTTGTATTGTTTGATGGGAGAAACCTTACCAACATGTGTTTCTATTAAGACACAGACAAGAAAAGATTTTTTACGGGATTTTCTTTATCTAGCTAAATTATTTTAGTTTAGAAGAGTCCTTGAGGGTGCATTCAAAAAATAAATAATAGAGCTAGAGACCAATCATGAAATAAAGTACACTATTTTAAACTTAAAATTATGCTATGATATATCTGCTTGTTTTGCATTATGTGTATATTTCATATTTATCCAATCTTTCATTTCATTATATAATATATGTACTGCTATTGGTAGGTAATCCAGTAATAGGTAGGTAGGTATTTAGTATTATTTATACTTATAATAAAATCGTAAAAGGATCGTTATCTGTACTTGGAAGATATTTCAAAAAAAAATTATGACCTGGACCTTTATTATCGCAATAGAAATCATTACCACCCCCGGCATTAAAAACCGGCATGCAGTAGTGGTTTTATGCCACTGCGTTTCGCATAAGGTAATGCTGGGCTCCGGCGCCCAACCACCCCAAAAGCTGACAACGCACCAGTAGCTCCTCTGGTGTTACGCGGTGTCGTGGGCGGAGGTGATCACTTATCATCAGGTGACCCGTACGCTCGTTTGCCACATCTTTTTCCATAAAAAAAAGAAACCAAAACAATAATTTTTAAATTTTTTGTCTGTTTTTCTATGGATTTTGTTATCGCTAATCTCAGAATTGGCTTAACCGATTTAAATGCGATTTTCACTATTATCTTTTGGCAAGCTTCCGTTAACATATAGGGTTTATTTTATTACAATCGTTTTATAAATAAAACAGTCATTCAATTATCAATTTAAAGTACTTCAAAGTAAAGTTTGACATATTAGCTAATTGCCGTAACAGTACAAATAAAGAAAAAAATAATAAGAAACTAAAAGTTTAAAGTTATTTATTTATTACTTCATTTCATACTAAGTAAGTAGTACTACATACTACATGCTACATAGTGTTTTTGTCATCACCACTTTAAATGAAACCACAGTTTTAAGTTTTCTCTAAAAACCTAATACAATTTAAGCAAAAGAGATTTTACAAAAAATGAAGCAGTGATTTCTTTCAAAATAATAAATAATGACGCACAAACACGCACTCGTGACCCGTACGCTCGCTTGCCATGCTTTTATCCATAAAAAAAAACATAAACCTATCAAAGGGACACCGCCACACACACCTCATTCCAAAATCGAGTCGTAGGTATTGGCGATAAAGTCCAAAGTTGTTTAACCTTTAATAGTATTTATGTAGTAGTATGTGTTAACGTTATTGATATCTAGGTGTAACTGCGTCACACGAAATGCAGGTAGGTTTGGATAAACATCGTGAAATGAATCAAAAAATCCTACGTCTAAACTGTTGAAATGTCTTGATTAATTTCTTGAAGTATAGGTTTAACATTTTTTACTCTATATGCTGTTCTCGTAAAAGGTATATAGGTCCTCAATCATATATAACATGAAAGTGAACAAAAACAACAAATTTCAATGAATGAAGTCTAAAATGTCTGTATAAAAAAATATTATTTTATTATAATGAAATAATAAATATACCTTTAACATTTTTAAAGTGTTATTACACATTTAGAAAAGAAAAATACTTATTTAGAAAACGTTTAAAATTTGAAAGTAGCGGGAGTGGACCCCCGCCTCCTGGAAACCAACCAGGCGTTCTGACCACTAAGCTACGTTCAAATTATTATACATACGTTTTCTAAATACGCAAAGTTACTCCTTATAATGATTTATCATTAAGTTATAATCAGTAAATACATTATTCGACATAACTTTATAAGCACGACATATATCTTCAGTTATTTCGTGGATTTTATTATTATTTACAACCCAAGCAGTTCCGCTTCCTCCAGTTTTGAAGGCTTCGAGTACACCTTGTGCTGCTACATCAAATCTGATATTAAAAAGATTTCAAAATTATTACAAGTGGGGCAAATTAATTTTCTTAGAATTCAAGTTGACTTAATAAAGCCTTAACAACATTAAGTCACACATCATTTGTGAAATAATTGCAAACTGTTATTTGTTCTTTTAATATTTTTTTAGTATCACGCTTTATCTTGCACATGGCATGGTATGCAGAAGGAATCCTAGTGTTAAAACATTAAACTTATTGTTTTAACACTAACTAGTAAGGAGAACTCCCCTTAACTTCCTATTCTCACTTTCCGTTTAATTCTGGAGATATTGGGGAAGCGGGACCGGGTTGAGCGGCGCCGCGCTTTGCGACGTTACCAAAGCGAGGAAATGTAAATTTTAATTATTTCATTTCTTCGAATCGAACCTACGACCTATCGCACTTACAGTCGCGCGTTACACGCTTGCGTCACTGTGCCGGGACTGGCCTCAACACCATTATTTTAATACTAGCTTATTAAGAATAACATAATATATGAAATATGTTAAGAGTATTTTTTTACTTTACGTATTTCCTTTATATATAGCAGGGCAGGCAAAGCACCAAATTTCAATATGTTTTGAAAGATTTAAACTAGGTCGCCCATTGCGTCAATATAAACAATAAACTAATATTATAAATATAAAAGTTTGTGAGGATGGTTGTTTATTGCAATTTCATGCAAAAACTACTTAACGGGCTTAGACCTATGTAACTTTACAGCAATATTGCTAATATATCAGAATAACAGATTGATTACTAAAAATGCAAAAAATTATGAATTTGGCGTCTTAAGGTAGCTATAGCTAGTGTACATAATACATTCTTAAAATCTAAGATAGCTTACACTGCGTTAAAATTCCCCAATGTTTTATTAGAATCGTTGTTGGTATAAAATAATTTATTAGTAGGTGACTGAAAGCATATGGTTATTGTTCGAACATTTGTACTTCTGTAGTAATCTTGCATCTGCAAAGAAAAAAATATAGTCATATAAAAATAAATCAAATATTTAGATGTTGTCTTTATAGAACGTCAAATAAATTATCAGTAGGTCTTTAAAGTTACTACCTCAGACCCAAGAACAATCAACACAAGAATATCATCGAAAATTATATTCTCATAAATCTCTTAATTATTTACAGATTCAATTAAATTGTTATACATATATATATATATATATATATATATATATATATATATATATATATATATATATACAGAGTATAACGTTAGACTCTTTATAAATAGAATCTCTACGGACACTTTCTAGGATTCTATTGTAAAAGCGTCTATATTGTTTCTTAAAAACAACACGATCTATTTCTATTTTTATATAGTATTACTATTTTTATAAAATAATAATTATTTTTCTTAACATTTTCAAGTGTATGGCGATGTTACTGTACATATATATTTCTTAGCAGCTTCTTTAATACCAGAGCGAGGAAATGGAAAAATAAATAAAAATAAATTTTTCATTTCCAATAGTAGAGCGACGGTTGTGGGTTCGATACCCACAACCGTTGCGTTACAATCACACCCTTGTGCCGCTGCGCCACGACGGCCTCATATTTTAATTTCTTTAAAATGTTGCCTTTAGGAATCTTAAGTGAAAAGAGTTTCAAAAGGCGTAAGCAATGAAATTAAATTTAATTATTAAGCTATTTTAAATAAAAATTGAAAATTACCTACCCCTATTAAGTTAGTAAGCTGCAGGACACCACTTTGAGTAGATCCATATACGGATAATGACGGATAGCGAAGGGTTAGTGGTGCGAATGAAGTTACGTTGATAATAGTACCTCCTTCACCACCTTTGTCTTTACGCATCATTTCCAAAGCCTTTAGAGTTGTTGAAACTACTCCAGTCTAAAAATATAATATTAATTTACTATTTGTAATTTTTTTTTCAATTTCACTCTGTATTCCACATGAATATGTGACAGGATAGGCAGATTGAACCTAGTGTCAAGAGTATGTATGTGCCCTAAGCAATACCTAGTTTTTCCTAAAATAAAGTGTTGAGTGGTGGAACCTAATGTACAAGACATTCTAAAAAAGTAAAAAATATATAAGTAAGAACTGTTTTTTACTATCTTTTAACCATTTATTATGTATATATAGACCCATATACATAAATTTTCTTATATTTACCAGTAGTAAAATTTCATTGATAAGCAATAAAACCGTGACACAATATATATTCAAAAGAAATATCTATTATTTTCAAATGTACATTGTTACAATTATTTGCGTTTATGCTTAACATTTTAAGTAGTTATTTTAGTGTTAAGTTGTCCCGCTCAAAGCTACGTAATTAAGCTTCCGTATAAAATCAATTGAATTTTACTTAGATTTTAATATATGCGAAGAAAGCAGATCCCATAATCAAATGGGAGTAGAATGTTGAGTAGAAAGAGAGAGGGATTCTCTTAGTTATTTATTTAGTGAATGACCAAAATTAGAACACATTTACTTAAACAAATTACATAGAGATTGAATCAAAGGCAAAACTACTATTAATTTCACAAATAATCTATTGTCTACAAACAACGTCTACCTAATTTTATTAGAGATTCACATTGTTTCTCGCCATCGAGGCGCAGCCCAGATAACATTTCAGGTTTATAATATGAGTATGTATAGACAGATCAGAATTTCAGATTCTATTATTCACAAAACATAATTAATTGTTTGATTTTAAAAAATGCAACGTTTGATCTACCATCTAATAAGAACGTAGTAAAAAAATGAATAAAAATAATCTAACATTTATATTAAAACATTATATTAAAATCATTAACAATAATAATAATAAACCCGCAGGACAGCTTGCTGGCGAGCTCTTGGGGAGTGGCAACCCCACGGACCTGAGTTCTCCGGAGTAGAATTGTAATCTATCTCCCGCCTCTGGCTTGCCTTTACTGGCCAGCAGAGTGGTGGAGCGCAAGAGCTATATGTTCAAAATAGTGGAAATGCTCAATCTGCGTAATGACGGGGAAACCCGCTCTCGAGCTCCTCGTGACGGTGAAACCAGTACATACCTCTCTATACCCTTAGCCGATAACGCCAATGTTACGCCCAAGGCATGACGCCCCTTTGGGGGCGTCATGCCTTGGGCGTCCGCCAACCATTCAATTTGAGATTGAAAAGGACGTCAGTTAGTCTCATTTAATAGCCCAGTAGCCAGTCCATCCAAATTCCATTCCATAGTTCTAGGTTAGATTTATACATTTTTCATAGTTCTTACGCATTAAGCGGCGAACATCTCTTGGGCAATTACATGTGGTTACCCAGATATGGATCCCGGTTGATGTGTCACAGTAAAACATTTGTATATTCTCTATGAGGCCTCTACATGTTGGACCTGTGTCCCCACGCAAGCCTTCAGAAGGACCGGGTTCTGTTGAACCCATGAATTATGAAAGAGAAATATAATAATACTTACATAGTTAGTTTCAATTTGTAGCTTAAAATTTTCTAGACCATCATGTTCAATGCTTGCACTGTTAACTACTATATGGATGGCGCCATATTTTTCTAATATATTTTCGAATACTTGAAAAAGAGCCTCTATGTTTCTAACGTCACAATTATAGAATGTTATTTTGTCTTTTTTGTATATCGAACGCATTTCCCGTTCAAGCTTAACGCCAGAAGCATTGTCAAAATCTATAACTGCGATATGCTAAAAAAAATCTTATATTAGTTATTGACACTATTATAGAGAACTAGAATATTGATTCTCTGATCTCTATATATCGCCCGAATTATATATATACCGTGCTGAGTGACCAAGCTTAACGCTGTATTTTGTCTTGGCAGAAAGGTTGAATGATGACTATGTAAGAACCATACATCAATATATATACTAAAATACCTTTATATTTTCCTTAAGAAATACTCTTACAACACCTGCACCTATATCATTTGCCCCTCCCACTACAATAATATTTTTATCTACTAAGCTATACATATTCCTTTTTTAAAGTAACAAGGAATACTTATTATCTGGTGTTTCTTTTTATACTTTTTAAAATAATGATAAAATTGTAACTAAATAGTGTTCAAGTCACGCGAGTTATAAAAAATGTTTATCGTGATAGCTGTAATTAATATATTTTATAAATATCAACTAGCAAATATTACTTGCAACCCGCCCGCGGCTTCGCCCGCTTATACTACTGAATTAATTATACACTGAATTAAGGCGTCATTGACATATTGTATACCACTTCTACGACTGGATCGGTTCCAGACACGACTGTGGGGTGGGTGTGCGTTTATTTAATATATCGGCCGCCTTGCGGTAGTGCGTTTGATCCAACGACTCATATTCAGCTCATAAATCAATCGAATCACGAACATCACAAATCACCATTGTAACATAATCTTTATCAGGAAAATCACACAGAAACGTCCCGGCGAGTTCAATAACACTTGCAGCCGCAGTCTGGTAGGAATTCACGGTGTAGAGGAGAGGTGGTGCCGTTGCTCTTTCTTCCTTCTATACTAGCTTAGAGTTATAGTGGAGAGGAAGATAGGACGCGGTCTTGGCTTCTCTCTGGAAAAGCTTTAAGTTTTGACAATACAATGTTGTCGAGTTTCCAGCTATCTAAACAACCTTCTGATGGCAAATATCTTATTGAAATGATACTTTCTGATAGCATTCTTAACACTATTATCTCTGAATCTCTATAAGATTATGGGTTATTCAGGATCACAACTATACACAGTATTACCACTAGACACATCACGAGCCAAATAATTATTTATTAACTAATGTTTTTAAAGATGTTTGGGATATCCATTACAATAGCTCTGAAAATTCATGTGTAATATGAGAATTTAAAGTTTCTTTTTAACCGACTCCTGTAAGAAAAGGAGATAGATAGATAGATAAAACTCTTTATTGCATTCACAAACTATAACTACAATACACAAAGAAAATCTATCGCTGTATAAATACAATTGGCATACAAAAGCAACCTTATCACTATTAGTGATCTCTTACAGGTAACTTTGGGCGTAAACATTTACAAAATAAATAATAATATAGGATATATTATTATTAATAAGGAGGCTCTCAATAAGACTGTATTTTTTTATGTTTGTTACCTTATAACTTTTGACTGGGTGAACCGATTTTGATGATTTTATTTTTATTTCAAAGGTAGTGCTTCCCATATGATCCCATTTTTTAAATCTATTTCTGACAAAGGTTTCTATGAGAAAATCATATAAGTCTTAAATTTGCATTCGGTATGTACGCGACAAATGGGCGAATAACTCAATCTGGCGCTAACCGATTTCGATAATTTTTATTTGAAAGGATACACTTCAAGGATAGTTTAGTGAAAGTTTGGTAGGGTTCCGATTATTGGATCCGGTCGAAGTTGATAAAGTTTGTTTTTTTGTTTTTTTTGGTAAAAAATTTATTATACTGTAATAGTTACAAAGATTGTTAAAAATGATGTAAGTGAGATTCCTCATCGTTTAACCAACCACCACCATTTCTTTATAACCAACCTCAAAACAGGATTTTCTCTATTTCAACCAATTTCAAAAATGAGAGAACGTCTCCCATTTTTGAAAATTTATAATGTATGTTCTTCTCAATATACCACAATGTTAGTTTGTATGTTGTGTTTGCACCTAAATAAGTGAAATTTTACATAGGACAACCACAACCACTCGTTGACTACCAATACCACCACCACCACCACTCATTTAAGAAGTATCCTTTTAGGGTCTTCTCATCACTTAAAATCGGGAAATAAATTAATTTTTAACAAAAAGAGAAACCGACTTCTAACAACGAACGAAAAAGTAACAAAATAATTGTAATAAAATTATAATTTTGAAGTCGGTGTCAAGCTAATGCTACAACGACCTTACTATATCAAATTACTAAGCCTGTTTGTTTTACTTGGCTTGGTTTTTTTTCAATTTGTTATACGTACAATCACGAAAAATATATTTATAATAATAAAAGTAAAAAAAATATTAACGAACAAAAAGTCCAACTATTGCTTTATTTTTAATCTGTTTTAGTATATAACATTTCAGTAATTCAGTATAATAATAACGCAATGTGTAGGTAGTAAGAAAATAAAAATAATTACTACTACAGTATGCAGTTGACAAGTATAAACAACGTAAACAAACATAAAATTATTATTTCTTTATGAAAATAAAATTATTATTTCCTTTTCAAGTCGTTTTCGATATGCATCCGTTATATTTTGAACGATTTTATTAGCTGGAATGTTGTTTTGTGGCGATTTGGATTTTGCAAGCTCTGCAGTTTAGAAGAACACTCAATTCGACTCCTGTAGCCGTTAGAAGATATTACATGAATATTACCGTCTTTCGTTCAGCACCTATTAATACAAAAGTGGTACTCAAGAAAGACCATGACAAAAAAAAACAGCTCCACGCTGTATCCCGCACACCGCAAGGTAGACAGAGGGAACCTAGCGGTAAGATACTCCGTTCCCCACTTTCTTTTCGCCCCATCTCTCTGGTAACAAATTCAATATGACTTTTTAGTATACAATGCGGAGTGTATGCAATGCGGAGAGAGATAAAGATTCAAAGTTTTTAAATTGGCCGTCAAAAGAGCTGTACTGATAGGCGAGGAGGATTTGTTTAATTCTTGCTGCAATAATTAGTAGTCAATATCTTTATGGTAACCATCTTATTAGATAAGTGTTTCTTTTAGTGATTCTGTGTTGAAGAAGTATTGCTGTTGTAATAATAAAGTGTGTTGCTCGATGTTTATTATTTTTTAAAAAATAAGGCACTAGCTAGTAAGTGTCGTAACTTAATAAATAATTTCTTGTTGTAAATTCAATAAATAAATTAATCTATATATATAAATATATTTTATATATTCTATATATCTAATATAAATATATATATTTTTATTTTATATTTTACCTTATTTTTATATACGCATATATATATATATATATATATATATATATATATATATATATATATATATATATATATTTATATGTACTCAATGATTTGTAGTTTTCTCTTTAAATGTAAATCTTTTGAGAAAAAAATATCTCTAACCGTATATAAAAAAAAAATTGAACGGCCATAAAATATATATTTACTTTTTGATCTCCTACCCGCAAAAACAGATCACGTCTTAAATTACTATACGATATGAAAGGCATATTATTAAGCAATATTAAGAAAAAAATCACGGAGGCAGGTCCAACAGTCAGGCTGTATGTGTAAATTCTTTAAGAATTCGTATTATTTAAAAAGAATACAAATTTCTAAATATTCACTGAAAATAGCTAAATATAATATTGATTGATTAAGGCCGTCGTGGCGCATCGGCACAAGGGTGTGACTGACACGTGAAGGTTGTCGGTTCGATGCCCACTCGAAGAAGTGAAATATTTATTTAAGTTTATATTTCAATTTTCTTCACTCTGGAGTCGCAGCAAAGCGCGGCGTTAAGTTCTGCCACTCAACACGCAATTCCTCCAGAAATTCGGCAGAAAGTGGGGAACGGAGTGTCTTACCACTAGGTTCCCTATGCCTACCCTTGTATTTGCGGGATACCGCGTGAAGCTGATTTTTTTTAATATTGATATTGTAAGACAATTGTCAGTGTGACGGTATTTTACAGAAAATAAAATAATAATACCTATAAAAAGTGACGTTTTTGATGGATTGAGTCAGTACGTCGCTAGTCTGCCTCCCGGAAGGTGTAAATCTAAGACGGTGTTTAAGTATTTAAAATCAGTGTCAGTGCTGAAACTATGCGGTAAAAATTATGCATAAGTGTAAAGTGTCATATAGAAACAGTGTAAAGTGTGCGGTGTAAAGTGTACGAATCGTGTAAAATGTGAAAAAGGAACAATAAATTGTGGTTATTAAGTACTATCTTATACTTTTCTCCTGACATGTTAACAATATGTAGGTAGTGAAGTACCCTACTCAACGACCGAGTTGAACCTGTATATCTTCCAACTATTCTTTTACAGACATCGATCGATTAAAATTTTATTATAAGTAGATACAGATATAGATAACATATATACGGTCTACAGATATTTAGTTATCCTATGTACGTCACATTTTATTGTCTACTTATTTGAATAACCTTGACAAACTTTTTTCTTAATTCAATTCTAATAAGATGGGACGATATTACAATTTTTCATATTTTTTTCTCTTTTGTTCTTTCTAACAATGTCTCTGTCACTATTTACCTATTTTTTGACTTTCACTGACTTGACGATAAAATATTATAAAAATCAGCTTCGCGCTGTATTCCGCACACAGCAGGGTAGGTAGAAGGAACCTAGCGAAGAAATGGAAATATAAACTTAAATATCTCACTACCTCGAGCGGAGATCGAACCCACAACCGTCGTTGTCACAGCTGCTGCGCCACAACGGCCTCATATATTATAAAAGAAAAAAAAATAGTAGTGCAAGTCAGTTGTAAGGATCCGCTTGTGAAACAAAGATGTTTAATTTAAAAAATAAAGTAGCGTTAGTCACAGGCGGGGCTGCAGGTATCGGTGCAGGGATTGTTAGGGACTTTCTGAAAGAAGGAGTGAAGGTAAGGAGAAAAATATATTAGTTTTTTTTTTATTATTATGATTGTTATTCTTAATAGAGGCCGTCGTCGCGCAGGGGCACAAGGTTATGACTGTAACGCGACGGCTGTGGGCTCGACCCCCACTCGAGGAAACGAAATATTTACTTAAATTTATATTTCCGTTTCTTCGCTCTGGTATCGAGGCTAAAGCGCGGCGTTGAGTTTTAATAATTTTACGAACGTCAAGATAAAGTCTTTGTAAATTTACAGTTGCATATAACAAATTACGGGAAGGAAAACGCGAAAATAAAAACAAATAATTTACTATTATAACTATAAAGCACTTATCTTCAGAAGGTCAACGTTATTATTACACATTTTTTTTATATTTTATATATATATTTTTTTACTTTACGCTGTCTACCGCACTTACCGAGGTAGATAGTAGGGCAGAGGGAACCTGAAAACTAAGAGTTAATACACTGTTCCCTTTAAGACTTCCGTTTCCCACTCTCCGCTGAATTATGGAGGTATTGCGTGTTGAAAAGTGGAACTAAAGTTCCTAGAGAAATTAAATCAAAATAATATTTTATTTTCTCAAGTGAAAATTGGACCCACAACCTGTTGCGTCTACTATTTCTCTACGCATTTGTTCCATTGCGCCACGACTGGCTTCGAATTACATATCGACGGCGAGGTACCAATACCACCTGACAAAGGCAAAATTTTACACAAATTGAAAAAAACGAATTTTTACAAATAACAATAATAAAAGGTTTGATGAGTTATATTATATTCATATATATCGTAATAATGTAGTAGGTGGGCATTTAAAATGAAAAAATAAAAAAAAAGATAATTTGCTTAAAATGTCAGTAGTAGTCGGAGTTATTGGTACTTCGCCGTCGATATGTAGATCCCCACTCGAGGAAGTTAAATATTTATTTAAATGTATATTTTCTTTGCTCTGGTG
>DWGR01001328.1:0-16625 GCA_018247715.1 Heliconius burneyi | reverse complement strand
TTATTTATTTTGTTTGAAAAAATAACTTTTTCATTTTTGGGAATTATTTTTTTTCTGAATTATATTAGGCTTTTATAGAGTAGTTAAAACTGTGGTTTCATTTAAAGTGGTGCGTTCAATTCCACCCAGTATATAAACAAGTCATATACATTCTCATCTCTCAATCAAATTAAATTCACTCTGTGTTATAATTATAAAACTTTTTTTAACTTTTACGTTCCCCTACGTGGCGCGCAGGGAAGGCAGAGAAAACCTAGTATCCAAACACTCAGTTCTCCACATTCCTTCCTAATGCGGAGTGAATATTTGTAAGTCAACACTATAAATTCAAATAATTTTATTCAACATTAGAAGGTACAAGCTTCATTTTTTTGAACGTCAAACAATCTACCACCAGTTCACTAAAGTTAATGCCTCAGACCTGAGAAGAACCGGCGCAAGAAACTCAGCAGGGATTTTTTTAAGTCAATGTTATACAATATTTAATTATTTATGATAATGATACCTTTGAAACAGACTGGGGCGAGCATTTCATTCCCAAGGCGTGTTATCATTTATAAAATCATTAATTTGGTAATAATCTTTAACACACAAACGTCTTTTCACAATTTTTTTGAATTGTGATACAGGAAATTCTCTGACGTTTTCTGGGATCCTATTGCAAAAGCGAACACATTGTCCCAAAAAAGAATTACGGGTCGATGCAATCGAGTCACAGGTGCACTAAGTTTAAACTTATTTCTAGTATTCTACACATTCACAAAATGTCTAACCTGTAAAATATCATTATTTTGCCGTATAACAGGCCGTGGTTCTTCCTCAATCTTGGCCGGCGGCGAGTCGCGCGCTTTGAGAGGGGAGGCGGCACCAGCAGTTGCATTGTTGCTTGGTGCTGGACTACTTGGTATCACCTGCAGATGGGAAGGCGTGGGTTAATATTTAAGTAAGTAAATGCTTTACTTCAACCACAAACTATAACAATACCACAAATAACAATATTATAGTAAAAAAATAAAAAACAAATTAAGTGAGCTTCACGATATCCCGCATACGGCAGGGTAGGCAGAGGGAACCTAGTGTTAAGATATTCCATTGGCAATTTTTCGAGGAATCACGTGTTGATACCGGGCTTTTACCTTAATGCCTGAGCGAAGAATTGAAATTATTAAGAAATAATAATTCATTCCCTTGAGTGGGGATTGAACATACAGCCGTTGCCTTACAGTCACTCCTTTGTGACCCCTTCGCCACGACGGCAACTTTTTAACCGACTTCTGTAAGAAAAGGTGGTTATCAATTCAACTGTTTTATTTTTATGTTTGTTATCTCAGAACTTTTAACTGGATAAACAGATTTTGATGATTTTTTTTATTTGAAAGGTAGTGCTTCCCATGTGGTCCCATTTATTTTTGGTCTATTTCTGACAATGTTATCTATGAGGTTTGTTATCTATGATGTTTGGTAACCTCTCTTACGTTTCCCAAATCTTGGCTACCAAATTGTGATAGTTTTACTCCATTTTTCTTTTTCCCTAAGCATATGACCGGTCCATCTCCATTTTAGTTTTTTAATTTTGCTTGTAATATCCTGCAAATTAGTGTGGTCCCGTATGCAGTAATATCTTTCTCTGTCTATTCTTCTAATGCTCAACATGCTGTTGATATATGTAGCTTATATTATATAAGTATGAATATAATTATTTTTTTTATATATGTTATCGTATTTATTACATCTACTTATATGTATATTGTGACTATAAACTATCCGGAAATTGTAAATAAAACAAAGTATAAATTTATTATCAATATTTATTTTGTCGCCTTCAAAATAGGCCCCATTTGATGCAATACACATGTGCCAACGCTTCTTCCAATTTTCGAAACATGTTTTATAAGCACTTTCCGGGATCTTCTTTAGCTCTCGCGTCGAATTCTCTTTTATGTCTTCAATTGACTCATAACGGTGTCCTCGGCGTGGCAATTTGAGTTAAGGGAACAGGAAAAAGTCGGCCGGAACTAGGTCTGGTGAGTACGGTGGTTGATCGATGGTATTTTAAGTTTTTGGTCTTAAATTCGGTCACGACGTGAGCTCGATGCGATGGTGCATTATCGCCAAGTCTGCCAGCAACCTTTCTTATGTCCAAAATGTCAACCAAAATCAAACGAACCGATTCTTGAGAGATGTTAGTTTTGTGCTAAGTCGCGAACACTAGTATGACGATTTTCGAGCACAGTTTTCTTCACAATTTCAATGTTTTCATCGGTTGAAAAGCTTGAAGGTCGTTCGGAATGAGGCAAATCTTCAAGGCCGTTTTTGAACGCTTTGTACCAATCATAAACTTGTGTTTTTGATAAAATTGACTCACCGTAAGCCTCTCCCAACATTTTCAACGTTTCCATACAGGAAATTTTGTTTGTAACACAAAATTCCATGCAAACTCTTTGTTCAATTATTGGATTCATTATAAAAATCGCCGCGCACTGCTGAGGTGTGTTTACTAAACTGAGTGCTGTCAATAAACTAGCTGCCAGATCGCTCTAAAAATTGGTATCAGAGGTCAGCACAGTGCTACCAACTTACAAAAAATATATATTTGAAAAATAATTAACGCGCGACTTTTAAATTGAAATTTCCGGATACCTTATTGTCATAATATCAATGTATTTTGAATATTTATATTTTATTTATTTCTTTTTGCACACCTACTCATTTTATTCTCCCACATGACTTAGGTTAGCTAGTAGAAAATGCTTTTTAGCGTTAAGCCCGCCTATTGTACATTTTTTCATGTATTAAATTTTTTGCAATGAAGAATAAATAAAAAAAGTTTTTCAGTGTACCACTAGTGTCAGATAAGCACGTAGAACTAAATAAACTATTCAGATTTATAACATTAATATAAATTTTATCATACCTGTCTGATTTTATCATCCGGTCTAGGCTTGGTGTCAACAGATGGTGTCGCTGTGAGCTTGGCGGCAAATGTGTGACCACGGGCGCCCACTATCGCGCCGGTGTACGACAGTGCCTTGGCACTGGCACTTGTGGTCACTAGCAGGTTGCTCGTAGTCGTGAGCGTGGGTGTGGTGGTGGTCGTTGTCCGCTTCTCTGGCAGTTGTATGGCTGGGGAAAGGGGATTTGTAAGATTTTTTTTCAGAATATGAAAAAAATGTTTTGTAGCTAAGATGTGAATAAGAAAGTGCTGTATTATTCAAAATATTTATATTATGCTTGAAAGTTTGGAATCTTGACTGATTTCTGATGGAATCTTGACAATTCAGATATAATTAATTTTTTTATTATATTGCCGGAGAGACGAAGATCTTGATACTTCATATAATCCAAAAATAAATAAAAATGTAAATCAAAATCAGCTTCATATTTATCACCTTGTGCTTGCAAGCGAGGCATGGGCGGCCGCGCCGCGGAGTGCGGCTTGGTGGCGGCGCGTCCCGGCGGCGTGGAGCGGCTCGCGCCCAAACCCACTATCGTGGTCGCTATACCCACTGGCATGGTAGGCTGTAATATTTATATTATACTTATACTTGATGTTTATTTAGGTTTATGTATGCAAATTTAAGTACTAAATATTCTCGTACTGTTACTTAAATAACTATAAATGTTAGTCATAGGTATTAGTGACCACAGGCTTTGGATAATAGTGTGTTTGATGATTGGAATATACAACAAGTGTAGTTTTACACATTGTGGCTTGTTGATATAAGTAGTTTAAAGTAAAAAATCTGATAGTTAAGTTAAAATTAAATCAAATCAGTTTCACGCAGACAGCAGGGTAGACAGAGGGAACCTAGTATTAAAATACTCCATACCCCACTTTCTACCGAATTCTGGAGACATTGCGTGTTGAGTGGCAGAACTCAACGCCGCGCTTTACCTCGACATCAGAGCGAAGAAGTGAAAATATAAACGTAAATAAAAATTTCACTTCCTCGAGTGGGAATCGAAGCCACAACCGTGGCTTTACAGTCACACCCTTGTGCCTCCGCACCACTACGGCCTTAACTTATGTTACATAAGTTATGTATTACATAAAATTGTAAACAAAACATTATTGATTAATCTATTTAAATAATTTCTTTTTTTTCGCAGTAACAAACGGTTTTGATTAAAATGTAATAATTTGAATTTTATTTTCTATCGTATCTATAGAACAATTAGATTAAGATAAAAATCAATAAAAATCCTACTAATAATAAGCTACTAGTAATAAATTTTAGACATTGTAGTGCAGCTTCACAGCATCTAACTGTAAATAGCTGTGGGTTCAATTCCCACTTAGAGGAATGATTATTTTTATTTCTTAGCTCTACTAACAAGTCAAAGAGCCTCATAGTACCTTGGCGGGCGCCTGCTTGTGCGGCGCGGGCTTGGGAGGGTGCGGGGTATGGGGCGCAGGTGGCGCGGCGGGCAGTTTGGCGCGTGGCAGTAGCTGCACGATGTCCGCCTCGGGGTCGCGGATCATGGCCGCGATCAGCTGCGCCGCCTGCTTCGTTGCTTCCGATGACCCTCTGAGAATTATGGAAAACAACTATATTTTTCTATTGATCAAGAAAGTTATGACAGATATACAAATATACATATATTACAATGCCAAATCACTGCAATACAGTAAGGAGTGTCAGTTTTATTCCTACTCTAGATTTTTTATTAAAATACCTTCTTATTTGACCAGTCAGGTGAGGAAAGTACGAGTATAGGGTTGGTTGACACCACATATGTAGAGTGGACAGCTTGAAAATAAATTAAATAAATATAAAAGCGAGCACTTACTTGATAGTAATAATTCTCTCGCCCTGCCCCTTGACCTGCTTGTCCACCTCGATGTGCGCGCCGGTGGCAGAGCGAATGGCGTTGATGTTGGAGCCGGCGCGCCCGATTACGCGCGATATGGCGTGCGCCGCTACGCACACTTTCTTGCAACTGTTTATACAAAATGTATTAATGTATAAATATTAGTCTATCTTTTTATTTTTATTATTTTTATAGACCCACATAGCAGAATGGGCAAAGGGAATCTGGGAACCTAGTGTTAAGGAAACTATGTTCCCTATTTTCCGTCGAATTTTAGTTATAGTTGAGTGGGGAAACTCAACACCGCACTTTTCTTCATTACCAGAGCAAAGAAATGAGGCAGATATTGGAAGCCATTCCAAGGCCGTTCCAAGTTCCGTATGGCTCGATAGAGCTAGCCAATTGAGTTCAAGGCAACATCTCCAAATTCTCACTGTTCTTTCATTGTAAGAAAAAAAGAGAAATTATAAATATTAAATATAATATTAAAAAAAATATACCCAGGTTCAAGTGTAGAGAGGGCTTGTACACTAGACTTGCGTACCACTTCCTTCCAGCCTTCCTCCCTTCGAGTTCCACTAGTATTGCTTTTCGGAGATGTGCTCTTATTGTCACCTTCCCATCTGCAATAATAATAAATTTTGAATAATGAAAGAAATTCAGGATAAATGTCAAAATTTTCTAGTTATGTTATTTATAATGAGTAGAGAACAAAGAACTTGATTGCCTGTAATAAAAGCAAATCAAGTATCAAATCAAATGATCAATTTATTATCCCATCTTAAACTTAGTTTTTCACATCTTAAAGTTGAATTTTTATAAATAAAAAAATATACACGATTACAGCTGGACCATAATTATTATAAAAAAAACTATAATATTATTTAATATTAATAATATTTTAAATATTAAACTAAACATACTGATTAGCATGTATCTTCTTATTTTTATCAGTCGCGTCATCGTCCTTGTCCATGTTGTGTCTACTGGACTCGAACACTTGACTCTTTCGAGAACTGTTTCCATATTTAACACTCGGTAAAGTGATAATTTTGGCATCATCCTCAGGTTTTCTGTAAAAATAAATATCGTTTATCGACTAATTCTCGTTTTTTTTTAAATTTTATTCCAAAGTAATAATAATTTAGAATATTACATATACACAATAAATATTCAATTTCATTAGTGGTTGATGTTAAAAAAGACTTGTTATTTATTTTAAAAATATTTAAGTTAGTTTCTTAAGTAGTCTTCAGATATTTGTATGTGATGCAGGCTCTTAGTAAGAAAAATACCAAATAGACATCTTATAACTCACTAAACGTGAGGAGAGATATTATAAGAGGGGAAGGCTCTGCAGCGGTTCTTGTAAAATATTCATAAAAAGTAGTGATCAGTACTTAAATAATCAATAAAAATAGTTGAGTGGTGAAATAATCATCTGATTCAGGACACAGACACACACACATATATATATATATATATATATATATATATATATATATATATATATATATATATATATATATATATATTGTGGACAGTGACTGTGAGCAATAAATCACTAAATAAATCCAGTGTCAGACATTGTTCTTTTTGTCTTCAAAAATAAAGCTTCAGCAAAAAATTACAAGTATATTGGTGTTTTATAAAAATTATAAGGCTAAGATAGGCAACAAATAACTCAGAATATTACAATAACACACCATGTTGGAAGATAAATTCAAAAATGTAACATTAGCAACGTCTTTTTTCTTGAAAAACAAGCCAGACAGAGAAATATTGTACTCTTCGGTTTTGAAGAAACTGAAACCTCATATTCAAATTTAGAATCAAATATCAATTTGTTGCACAACATGAACCATAGAGACATACAATAAATAAGAAGGATAGGAAAAAAAGGAGAAAATCCACGACCAATTATCATTATGTTCTCTACACTTGGATTAAAAATTGATATATTTCAAAATAGGGGAGTACTATTAGGCACTCATTATTATATTAAAGAAGATTACCCAAAGAATGTATTGAAAACAAAAAGAAAGTTACTATTACTTCAAGTAAGGATGGAGAGAGAACAGTTATATAAATATTGAAAAAAATTGCGGTTCCATGATAACATTTCGGCCGATATTTTAGCCGGAAAGCGGGAAACGGAAGAGTCTAAGTATTAGATTCGCAGGTTCCATTTTCCTATCCCTGTCATCTAGCAGGTGCGGGATTCATCGAGAATCTAAAAAAAAGAGTACTTACTTCTCCTTTTTCTCGGGTCGTCGCTCAGGAGCGGGGGGCTTGACGGGCGTGGCGGGCGGCGAGCTCGGCGCTACGTTCTCTTTCTCTTGCTTTTTATCACTTTTAGTACTAGGTTCTTTTTCAGGCTTCACTTCTAGTTTAGGTTTTACCTGGACATAATAATAAAAAACTGAAAATCTATTAAAGTATTCATAATGCCTGTGTGCTATGTAATACATTATGTTTATGTAGAAAAGTACATAGTTTATCAGAAAACATCCTTAAAGCCTGCCTATTAGTTAAAACGTCCAAAGTCCATTACGTAAAGTATTCAAAATATTTATAATACAATAGTGGAAAAGGTCTTTACTTTAGTATGTAAAAATATTATTGTTTTTTAACATTACTAGTGGATGCGCGCAGCTTCCCCTGCTTATTTGCATTGTTTGAGATGAATTCTAAAAAACAACGAAATTCGTGTTCAATGAAATATTACTCCTTACTTTATCAGGTTGTTTCTTAGGAGGCGGAGGCTGTGGCGCGGCGGGAGTCTTTTCTTCTTTTTTCTTCTTCTTCAACTTCGCACTTTGTGCTGGAGGTGCTTTAACATCCGAGGATGAGCAGGAACCCTGTAGATATGTTTGCTAATGAGTAAAGATGTTTGAGCATTATTAATATACGCTTTTCGCTCTGGAGTCTATTGTTTAGATATTCGGAACTCAACGCCTAGATTTTGCCTCAAGGCCAGAGCGAAGAAATGAAAATAATAATAAATAATACTTCATTCCTTCGAGTGAGGATAGAACCCACAACCGTCGCGTTAAAGTCACATCCTTGTGCCCCTGGGCCACGGCGGCCTTACAGCGCAGTAAAGTATCAATAATAACCTGCGAATTAGCGTCGATACCAGAGTCACCCTCTTCACGAGGCACAGGCTCGTCGTCGCCTTCGCCGCTCTCAGAGATCTCGCCGAGTGCTTTGTCACTATAGATGGTGTTTTTCTCATTCTCTGCTTGTAGTTTACGTCGCTCCTCCTGTTTTCCGACAACATGTTGAATGAGTATGTGTTATGGAATAACAAGAGTTAATTCATATTTGTTTTTTTGTGTTTAAGCTATTTAATGTGTTATGGTGTAATAAAATATTAAATAAATAAATAAATAAAAATCTTTACATGATTTTTGAGACTTTTTAATGGTATTGTATGTAATAAATTGGTTTAATATCACGCTATGAATAATACTTAAGATGAAAATAAACAAACTTAGCTAAAGAATTAGCATAGTCTAGGAATTGCTGCTACCAATAATTAATTATACAACACAAACACAATTAATACCTTCTTCTCCATTTTCTTTTTCTTCTTTCTCTCCCTGCGGCGCGCGGCGGCCTGGCGCCGGCTCTCCTCGCGGCATCGCTCCGCGTCCAGCTCCTCCAGCAATATGGTCGCATTCTGGTTGGCGCGAGCCGCCTGTGTCTCCTTCGCCGCTCGTATCGCTCGTACACACTCATGACATTTCTCTAACAGCTCTTTGTCTGATATTGTGCACATGTACCTGTGTGTTGATTTTATATGTTAATATAGTTATACATCCATATACACATCTGATATGTTATATCCAGAATATAATAAGTAGGCAGAGTGAACTTGTTGTTAAGATACTCCGTTCCTCCATGATCTGTCTAATTTTCGAGAAATTAAGCTATGAGTGGCGAATCGTACTTTGTATTGTTACCCATCAGAGATTGAAAAATAAAAATAATCCATGCCCCAGAGTGAAAATCGATCCCACAAAAATCACTTAAACACTCAGACAGTTCCAAATTCATATTATATTTATTTCAACGTAATATTGAGTGTCGTCTATCTACAATCTATTATCGTATAAATAAAATAAAAGTAAGCAAAGTTTTGTAAATAACTATCTCACCTGGTCATTTCCTGATCGGAGGGGAATTGCGTCACGACACCGACCATCCATTTCACTACTTTTGTATGACCTTTGCGGAAGGCAGCCATCAAGCATGATACCTATGAACGAAATGTAAATTCTAAACAAGTCTTTGTTATTTACAATTGCCGATGAGAACACATTGTCAGATAAAAACGACAGGTATGTCATAAATATAAAAAAAAATCAACATAAATAATTAAATAATATATTAAAAGCCTTACTTTTCTATTGTCCTGAGAGTCAATGTCAGCGCCGGCAGCGTAGAGCATCTCCACAACAGCAAGGTGTCCGCCATTGGCGGCCAGCCATAATGGGGAATTTCCTTTTTTATTTTTTACTTCTACTGCCGCTCGCCTACACAGTTAATAAAGATATAGTATGTTTATATATAGCATTATTTAACTAATATTTTCTAACTTACGTCGTAAGTGTCATATTTACCAAAAATAAATAATTAAGAAATGATCACATCACACTATTTCTAGTGCACTAAAATAGGTCACTACAAACAAGCAGATTCTGCACGATTAAAGTTAAGAATCATATATACATTTATACTATTCCACATCTAATGCCCTACACGATGTAGAGCACAAAAAAAATGTGGTTCATATTAAAACTACAATAATAGCAGAAACTAACCTCTGCAACAACAACTCCACAAACTTGGTATGTCCCTTGTCAGCAGCTATAGTCAACGCCGTATCACGAGACGAAGGCACTGGGGGCGCGTTGACATCCGCCCCCTTGTCCAGCAGTACTCGCCCCACCTCCACGTAACCACCGCTGGCGGCCTCCATCAGTGGTGTTAGACCCGTTTTGGCACGATGTTCCACATTGGCTTTACGATCTAGCAGTAGGCTCACTACTTCGTGTCGACCTGTTAGCATAACATCAATATAATTATATTAGTTATATGTGTAATATAAATCTTTAAAAGTTCTTGTTATGATTGAGATCAGTCGTGGCGGAGGGGCACAAGCTTGCAACACGTTGTGAATTCGTTTCTTACTAAAGGAAATGAAACATTTAATAGTTTCATTTTCTCGCTCTAGTGACGAATCAAAGCGGGGCGTAGTTTCTCTACTCAACACACAGATTTGGTGGATAATAAAGGACAGCAGTATCTTAAATTTGAAAGTATAACTACATAGTGTAGAGTGAGGGAACTCAACGTCGCACTTTGTGTTGTTACAAAAGCGATAATATGAAAGTATATTTATTACCCCAAATAGGAATAAAACCCACAACAGCCACGACTGTATATAGTCCGTACTATAATAATATAACATACATATAACACAATACTAATAGCGATACCTTGGAAACAAGCAAGCGTGAGTGCGGTGTTGCGGTTGGTCTCGATCTGCGCGTTGATGTCGGAGCCGCAGTCGAGCAGCAGGCGCACGGCCGCTGTGTGCCCGTTCATGGCGGCCAGCATCAGCGGCGATATGCCCAGCTTGGAGCCCGTGCGGGAGTTGATCTCCGCCTGCAAATTGTGTTACTTTATATTACATTTTTAATACTAAATATAATTTGAGTTTTGGATTTTTTATTGAGTTGGTTAGATCATATTATTATTATTTTAGGGCTTCGCTAAAATGATCTAATGTTGTGGTAGTCTATAAGTAATATTTTATTATTATACCACTTTAAAGTATTTGGTAATTTTTGTAGTTGATCTACCTGATAAAAAAAATCAGCTCCACCTTGTATCCCGCATACAGCAAGGTAGGCAAAGGGAACCTAGTATTAAGACACTCCGTTCTCCACTTTCTGCTGAATTCTGGAGGTATTGCGTGTTGAGCGGCAGAACTCAACGCCGCATGTAGTTTCGACACCAGAGCGAAAAAATGGAAATATAAACGTAAATATTTCATTTCCTCGAGTGGGGTCGAACCCAAAACCGTGGCGTTACAGTCACCCTTGTACCGCTGCGCCACGACGGCCTCAATCTACCTAATCTTTCTCGATTATTGAAATGACCGTCTTTACCTACATACATACAATATCTTTGACCATTTTTGTGAGTTTTATGAACTTTTAATATTAAAATAGTTTCAATATTTAACTAACATTATAAATACAGCATATTTCAAATAGATTTTTATTTATAGCTTATATAAAATTACCTGATGATGCAACAACAGCCTTATAATATTAACGAAACCCCCAGACGCAGCCAGCGACAGCGGCGTGTAATCAGACACGTTACGGTGTTCCTTGTTGGCTCCTCGGTTCAATATGAGTTCCACCACCTCGTATCTGCCCCCGCTGCAGGCCAGAGACAGTGGGGTGTCCTTGGTGCGTTCTGACTGGGCTTCAATGTCTGCACCGTGGTTGAGGAGTACATCTACTACCTTGTGATGACCCGCTGTCGCTGCTAGTATTAGTGGAGTGAAACCCTGTTCAATAAAAATATTAATTATCTAGTGATAAAATATGATTTATTGTATAATGTTAATTTATTTATGTTTATTAATCAATTAAAAAAAAGTTTCAACACGTTTTTATTAGCTTTATCTAGTTATGTTAGCTCATGGAATGAGAACGGTACAAATAAACGCTTGATCACCATTCTATGTATGTTAACGCGAACCCTCTCAAACAATGGGAAACATTCTTTATGTATTTTTAATATCAAATTTTCTTAATATAATTTTTAATCGTCAAGAGCATGCGCTTCTGCTTGGTCGTTTCAGTACTTTAAGTTTAATTGTATAAGAACATGACATTCTGTTCAGTGATTAATTAAAATGAATTTAAAATTAACTTTTATTATTTTTAAAAAGCCTATCTATTACTTTACTGATCAGCCAAAAACTATGTAGAAAAACAATTTTTCATATTTTTGTCCTATCACTTGAAACATCAATTTGATTTAAAATTGGTAAATATGCTCAGATGTCATTATTATGTTAGAATTTCAGTGTAACGTCATTATATGCCCCACATATGAAAAAATATTTTAAAATAATCTTCATTATTTTTTTAAATATTTTTTAAACTGTTGTATTTAGCAATGTATTGTTTATTGCATAAGATTAATACAAAAAATAAATATTTAATAAGAAAATTAAGAAATGTCAACAAGTGAAACATACCTTCTTGTCCCGGTGCTCGATGTCAGCACCACGAGACAGCAGCAGCTCAACCAGATCCAAGTGTCCGCCGGTGCAAGCCAGCGTGAGCGCCGTGTCGTGGTTGGAGTCTGTCTCGGCGTCCACGTCCATGGCAGAGTAGGCGGCCGGCGCAGGCTGCGGCGGCGCGCCCGCGCCCGCGCTCGCCCCATGCGCCGCCTCGCCAAGCGCGCGCGCGTACGCGTCCGCGCGCGCCCGCGACGCGCCGAAACGTCCCTATCACGCACGTTATAAATATTATACTACATATAATGTTAATGATTTTTATTTTTTTGAGTTTAGAATAACACAAGAATTGTTTCTCTGTAAATAACAAAGACTTTATTATTTTATATAAAAATACAATTACAAACATAATCTACAATATCCTATCTGTAAATAACAAAGAAACCACATTCAATGTTATTATTCACAAGGTTGTCTTTAGATTACTCTTATCAATTTTATTTCATTGTATTTTAAGCATATTTTCTTTACATACATATAATTTAGTAATAAAAATTATAATTATGGTGTAATTGGTGCTGCTAATCAATAAACGAAATTTAATAGAAAGACAATAAATTGAACATCCGTTTATGTTGCATATAATGTAATCTACATTAGTTTGTTTATAGCAACTTCAAGTGAATATACTATTGTATATTCACTTGAAGTTGCCCCTGGCATCACCTATTATTTATTACCTGGGCTCTTTATTGGCGTTCAAATCTTTAATTATATAAATTGCAACTTTTCAAAAAGTTGATAGTATTTACCTTTGTAAGTGTCAATTTATAACTGTAATTAAAAATTTAAAAAAAAAAACTTGAAATGTAATCTATCTTACATATAAGCCATAACCGAAATTAAATTAAAGTAAGTAAACTACAATAAAAACCTTTTTCTTAAGCGCTGCATTATTGGCATGGTGATGTTGGTCTCGCTTCGAATGCGGCACTTGAGGCGGTGTTAGCGACTGAGGCGGTACTAGAGGGGGCGTGCCGGCAGTGCCCACGGGCCCCACTGTGCCCACTGGACCAATCGTACCCACTCCGCCCATGGTGCCTGCACCACCCACACCCACGCCCACGCCACCCGCTGCTGGACCAAACGTTGATGATCTGTAGAACAAAGGTTTTCTTTAAATTAAAATAATAATCATCAATTATACTTAAATATATACATTTGTTTACAAAATTTATGCTGTCACCTTGTTCTCTTAATATAGTCATGGTAGGCAGTGTCTAAAACTTTTAGATTGAATCTTAAAAATGGCTGAACCGAATGACTTGAAGTTTGAAGGGTTGGATTCAGCACATGAAAACGCATCGAATGATTATTGGCAATGAAAAAAAAAACCGCTAAATTCGTGAATTTTTTTTCAAATGTCTACTAAAAGTACAATTTTTGGTATATTAATTTGATGATCGTTCATTCTGCATTAACGCTCACAGATTAAAACGCCGTTTACTTCTTTTGTTTCTAATAAGCCCGAATTGTGGCGAAATTTTCAGAAACTTATGTTCTACATCATATTTCTAATTACAAATTTATATTGATGCTGTCAAAATATGTTAATAAATGATAATAAACTTAAAAAGGCTCTATCTATTTACTGGTCGTCAAAAAAACCCTAAAACATGCTCAAAAAACAGGCTGTCACGTGGGATGACCCTCTTAAGATACTCCGTTCTCCACTTTCTGCCGAATTCTAGAGTGGCAGAACTTAGCGCCGCGATTTGCCTTGACACCAGAGCGTAGTAATAGAAATATAAATGTAAATAAATATTTCAATTCAAGTGGGGATCGAACCCACAACCGCCGCTTACAGTTACACCATTGTGCCTCTCCGCCGCTTCCGGCCTCTTACCAGAACACTAAATAAAAATAATTAATTTCTACGATTTTATTTTCTAAGACTTCTTATTCTAAAGCATTAAAATAAAATCTTAAGCTTACCTATAATCATCATATGGCAGTGTAGGCGGTGGTAAGGCGAAGTGTGTCTGCGGGTCCAAGGGTGCCGGCTGCGCCATCTCACCCGCGGGCGAGGGCGGCCGCGCGCGGTACTGACAGCCGTTGCCACCCTGTTGTTGTAGAAAATATATATATTAAATGAAAATTAAGCTTTTTTTTGTTTTTATTTATAATATGAAGGGCACGACTACAAGCACGCAATTAAAAATAATAGCCCGAGAGCTGGCACCAATTTATAGCAAAGAAGATGCAAATTTTTCAGAATTTTCAGTTGCGAAGGCACACTGAAAATTTGTCGCATACTTCTCTTTTGTACCTCAACAGAAAACTGACCTCAACAGAGACCTGGCAAAATGCACCTGGAAAGCAGGGCTAAATCCATCAATAACTTTTTTAATTATATTGCCCCAAAATTTTGTTTTGTTTGAGGCAATATGCAATTATTATACAGTATAGTCGTATGTTAAAAGAATACAGCATAAGCATAAGAATATAATTCAGCAGTGAGTTTAGCCTCCTTATTCACCAGCCAGATCTGTATTTTCCGTTGGGGTAACAGGAGGCGTTACAGGAGTTAGGCACCATACAAGGTTTCAGCTTGACTCAAATTGCTATACAAAAATAGGTACCAGCTCTCCTACTACTGCAGCTGAATAACAAAGACTTGCCACTTACCGGCAGGTCGTGGTCGCGCGGCCAGTCGGCGGAGAGCGCCTCCTCGGCGGCCGCGAGCAGAAGGCGAGCGTGGCGCTCGTCGCCGTCGTCGCCATCCGCGTCGTCGTCGCCCGAAGCCGATCCGCCGCCCGAGCCCTCCTCACACTTGCCCGACAGGATTTCGTGCGACTTCTGCTGCATCACCTGGTCGTAGTCATAACAGAGCTTCTTTATCATACTACTACTCATATTATTTGGGGAAAGTTGTTTGTTCCACTTTCACGCAAAAACTACTGAACGGATTGAGATGAAACTTTACAGTAGTATAACTAATAGGTCAGAATAATATATATGTAATTTATGCAAAGACTAGCGGACGCGCGCAGCTTCGCCTACTTATTTGCACCCTTAGGGGACAAAATATAAACCATGAAATAGGTGGTCAATGAAATATTTTTCAGTCTAAACTTAAAATTTTATAAAAAAACGTTGGCAATTTAAAGATTTTCCATGCAAACTTTCATCACCTGATTTGTACCCTTGTGAATTCCAAAAAAAATTTAAATTTTTATAAAAATCGGTGCCGATTTATTTTTTTTCCATACAAAGTTTCAACCCCTTTAGGGTTAAACTTTTTCAAAATCCTTCTTACGAAAATAAACATCTGTCCAAATTTCACGTTACTAATATCAGCGATTACGGCTGTGCGTGCGTCTTACCTCAGTCAGCCAGAACACGTCCTTTTATACGAGTATATATAGATTTCATACATCAGCTTCACGCTTTATCTCGCACAGCAGGGCAGGCCGAGGGAACTTAGTGTTAAGACACTCTGTTTCCCACTTTCTGCTAAATTCTAGAGGCATTGTGTGTTGAGCGGCGGAAATCAACGCCGCGGCCTCGGTACCAGATCGAACAAATGGAAATATACATTTTAAAAAAATATTTTATCTCATCCAGTAGGGATCCAACCCTCAACTAGACGGTTTTACAGTCAAATTTTGTGCCGCTGCTTCACGACAGGTCTAAACACAGTTTTATACATTTTGGATTTAATAAATAACAAGCGAAGTCATATTTGAATCGCTAGTATATTATACCTAATTTCACACCACTTTTATTAATTACAAAAATCGCATATATTTGTGACATAGTTTGAAACTGAAAAATCGACGTATTCATAGATAATACCGACTTTATCGTACTTTTATACTATTAAGAACGGCGTTGAAATACTACCATCGGTTAATAACATTTAAAACATTAAATACCCAACTTAAAGAAAGAAACATATAATTTTAATCTAGCTACTAGAAAAAAAATTCTCCACAAATAAATTTGTATCTACTACCTGCAGAACGAGGGAGCGCAGCTCATTCGCCGGAAGGGCCACCAGCGACGGCACCTCCCGCTGCAGGTACGCCAGCACCGCCCCCAGCTCGCGCGCCTCCACCGACCCGCCTTCCTCGGTCTGTTTTATTATAGGAAATTATACGTATAAAATATATTTGTATTAAGAAACTATTAACTTTCTAAAAGAACTAACTATAAACTTTACTTATATATGCAATATGGTCGAGGAGTTGTGGTCGCAATTAAGTTTCCTTGATGGTTGCGCAGATTTGCTTTTATAATTTTTCTTACTTTGATAATTTGGTGCATAAAAAGTCATAAAACTAAAATTTAGGAACCACGACTCGTTGACCATACTGTAATTATTTAATATACCACCCTGTTCAAAAAGTAAGGTGACTTTGTATTTTTAAGAAAAAATATTTATTTATTTATCAATATTTATGTTGTCCCCTACAAAGTAATCCCCCTCAGATACAATACACTTATGCCAACGGTTTTTCCAATCGTCAAAGCACTT
>DWGR01001327.1:0-16629 GCA_018247715.1 Heliconius burneyi | reverse complement strand
GTACACTATCATACTTCGCTTACATTCTCGTTATATTAAAATATCTTCCGCAAAACCGAAGCGGGCGGCGTGTGATCACTGATGGATGATTGATACTGACTTCAATCAAGAGCAACAGCGAGTGTTGCATGAGATACAAGTAAATATTTATAATAATGTATGTTGTGGCAGAAAAATTATAATGATGTAAATATATATATTCTTTTACCTTCACGCTGTTGTAGGCAGAGGGAACCTGGGAGCCTAGTGATAAGATACTTCCATTCTCCACTTTTTGCCGAAGTCTAAAGGCTCGTTATCAGAACGAGGAAATGAACATATTAAAAATTTAATTTTCTCGAGTAGAAATCGAACCCACAACTTGTCGCGCTAACAGCCGCATTATTGTACGCCTACGCCAGGGCTGGCTGGATTTTAAAATTCCAATTCAACGATTCCTAACTAAAATTTATTACCAAATAAAATAAAAATAATTATTTGATTTTATTTATTGTTAACAATCACTATTTGTTCTCAAAATGACAGCGAAATAATAGTATGGCATAATCATCGCTCGTACATATCCTGTCGTACAACATTGTATAGAAAGTTAAATGAACATTATACAATATAAGTTTCTAACAAAAACACTTAGAATATAAATTCTTTGGCAAAATAGAGCCAATAAATCTTTTATAAATTGGCAGTCCTAAGTAGCTAAATCCTATTACAGCGAAGTCGATCGCTCTCTAATTATGACTGGCATTACCGCAGTCATTTGTTTTTACTACTTTTTTTTAGATATTTTCATGAAAAACATGATAATTGGTAGAATAGATTATGTTTTTATGGTTTCAGGTTTTTTATAGAGGCCGTCGTGGCGCAGTGGTGCAGCTTGTGATTGTAACATAAGCGTGGTAGTTGGAGGGTTCTAAGTCTATTCGTTGTTGAATTATTATCAATTATTCACTAGGAAATCTCAAATGAGCGACGATAAGGTTTCGCCAATTAAGATTTCTAACGCACTTTGAAATAGTGATTGAGTTCGCGCGGAAACTTAGAACGAAATATCTTAGCACTAACTTCTTTTCACTTATCTAAAACAAAAGTTATCAAAAATAAATATAAGTTCATTCAATATCTTCATTTCCTGGCTCTGATAACGAGGCAAAACGCGGCGTTGTGTTTCGCCACTCAATACGTAATGCTACCTGAGATCATTGGAAGGTCTTAAAAAAACAAGATATTTCATGAAAATAAAACTTAAAATAATTATTTTGGCGTTAACCTATTTTATTTCGACGCCCCATTAAAAATAAACTCACTTCCTTAAACTAAAACCAAGAAAAACAACTAAAAGGAAAAAATGTATAAAAGATTTGTTTAGAAAAACACTTATAATATATTTCAGACATCTTACCATTAGCGTATTTCATCCCTCGATGATTCATTATGAGTAGACTCGAATCAATTTAACGATCCCATTCATGCTTTTTATAAGTTCCTATGGCTTTTAAGCTTGCTTTGTAAATCTATAGGTGTATATAATAAAATTGTAACTGATCGGTGTCTGTACATGTAAATATATATTTTTTTTGTATTTGTTCTGTATATGTTAATATATATTTATATTATTTCAATCGATTTATAAATAAAAAAAAGCTACTACAATTTAAAATATTTTGTTCCACTTAATTGCTATAAAATTTGTATTGAATTGGTTATGGTATTGGTATTGTCTTTAAAAAGTTGATATTATTATAGTAATTCAAAAAGATAAAACAATTATTTACTGTATTAGTTATTATTGTATAATTATAAAGTTAAAGCGGACAAAGCCGCGGGCAGTTCGGTACTCGAGAGTGAGTAATGTTTTTATAGGTTCCTATATTTTTTTAAAGTTTCGCGCAAAACCGAGGGACGTAGTGTTAAGGTACTCCGTTTTTCATTTTCCGCCAAATTGTCAAGATATTGTATTTTGGATATCAGAACTCAACACAGCATTTACTATTTATTTAATTATTTATTATATATATTTAATTCTACCCAAAAAATCAAGATAAATAAAAATAATCATTCTTCCAGGTCCAGATTGAATTCAAAACTATTACTTGTACAGACAGACACTGTAGCACTGCGTCTTGTTGGCAAATATAATAAATAAATTTCTTTTTTCGCATGTCGGTTAATAAAAGTCGTTCAAAATATATTTTTATTGTTTGTATATAATTGCGTATGCAATACGCATAACACTGCATTTGTACGACGAAAATACACTTTTGTAAATGTTTACATTGCAAATGTCGTCGTTTGCTCAACCACCAGTGTTAAGGGAAAGCGGTTTTAAAAAAATGTATGCACTGGCTTGCTTTTAAAGAAAACGTATATAAAATTTTATGTAGCTGGACTTAACCCCATGACTTTGGGACACCGTCCAAGCGTTTGGACCGCTAAACCATAAGGTCTCTCTCAACAAGCTACGTCGAAAATTCTTATACGCTTGTAACAAATTATTTTTGTTAATTTAATTAATATCATTCTCTTTTGTGAGGAAAAATTCTAGGAAATTATGTTTGGGTGGTGGAAATTAATAATAATTCTCCTTTCTGTTAACGATATAAATAAGTTACTACTATAATAAGTTACTTAAAGAAATATCTATCTATCTATAAATATCTTACACACTTTAACGCTTTCTTCCTTCCTTGCTTTTCACAGGTTCCCTCTGCCGACTCTTCTATGGACATGATGTAACGTTAACATTAAAAAACCTGTAAGCGTAACAGGTGATAGTTTCTAAGAAAATAAACGGCATAATTGATAGTTGGTAAGCCATATCTCATAACCCCAATTTCCGCAGAATTTTTGAGAATTGCGTGTAGAGTGGCGGAACTGTTATAACACGTGTTAACATGCGTTCCCCTTGTCCATCCTGCTATGCGCGGGATAAAGCGTGACGCTGCAGCTGATATCTCATAACTTGTACCAATCCCACTGTTTATATACTCGGCGCCTGAATTTTCCAGTGTATACCCACGTAATGTGTTACGATTATTATTCGCGTATAAAGTGCAACTAAATTTAAACTGCGGGCGCGTCCATCATTTAGTTTCTCTCGCGATTTAATGAATGGTGCCATTTTCACTATTTTACAACACTGAGTTATGTGAATTATGTTGTTTCATGTAATTTATAATGTGCTTTTTTATCGAGAGAAGAAAGAAGAATTCTGACATATTTTGTGGCCATTGTTGTAATGGTTGTGAGTTCGATCCCGAATGGGGTAATTGAATATTTCATATTTTCATTTCATCAATCTGGTAACGAGACAACGAAGAACGGCGTTGCGTTCCGCCACCCAATGCAAAATAATTCGGAGGAAAGTGGGTGGCGGAAGTGTCTTAATAGGAACAAAATGTTTTAACCCTAGGTTCCCGGGTTTCCTCCCCCTACCCTGGTTAGTAATAAGTAATATTTTACAAATGTCGTGATAAATCTTGATTATTGTCATGACTTTATTGACATCCACAACCCTAATACAAATCGATTGACTAAGAATCATCAAAATCGACTCCTTTAGACTATACGACGCTCAATAGAAACAAACATACATACATATCTACTGTATCAGTTTTTGTATGTTAATCTGATAAACACATAACGCTCCTATGCGCGACGTAATCGGGTAAAAATATAACATCATTAATATTTTGACATTTACTTATTTATTAAAAAAGTATTTACAAAAATATTTCTCCGCTTTATTAAAGTCTAACACCAAAGTAGTCCCGACAAAAATTCTAGTACAATCTATTAGCTCCCCAACCCTCTTAAACTTAGTCCAATATATTTTTATTGGCACGCATTTTTGCCTCTTTTCTTTACTTTTTTTTATTATTAGATAACTTTGAGTCATCGCTATTCTGCCTACGTTCGACCTCTTTGCATTAAAAAAGAAAAAATGTCGTAGATTTATGTACGAAAATTAGACATTATTTAATTTATAAAAAGTAACTTCCGAAAAACGTTTTTCTGTGGTTACGAAGGTATAAATTAAAAAAAGTATACATTTTATGTCATTTAATTTTTATGTTATGATTTATTTACTGGCTTGAAAACAAAAAATGTAAATTATATCTGCTTGTATCGCTGTAGTTTTGGTAACATCTGGATTTACATAAATATAATTACATTAATTATCTGTGCTACTTTATTATTATATGAAAAAAATATTTCATATTTACGTAGGTTCCTTAAATTAATTCTGTTTTGATAATATACATAATTTTGACTTTTCCTAAGGAATATATTTCTTATATATAATAACTACATTGAAGCAGTCATTAAAATATTGTTAAAAACAGCTAAAGAAATAATCTCATATTTTTGACGAAAATTTGAATTGGCATCGCTAGTATTATGGCTACGCCAATTTTCAATGAGCAAAACGAAAATTATTGATTCCCCAGAGTAGGGAGCCGAACCCACAACCTTGCATGTGCACTACGACGACTTCACTATTGAGGTAAATATTTAAAGTACAATTTCAAGTTAGCAAATTGGAAAGTTTTAAGAGAAAACTTATAAGTCCTGTTGACAATTTAACCAAAGTTAGTTAGTTTAGTTTAACCAAAGTGAACCAAAAAACTAATGACATTATAATTTTACCGATTTTCATTTTATAGATGACATGTAAGTACGACGCCATTGTGTAGCGGTGGGACAGCGTTGAACTGTATACATAATTTTTTGTGAGGTAGATTCCCATTCATTTTCTTTATTTTTATTTTCCCACAAAGGTAGGTAAAACAAAGTGCGGTGTTGAGTACCGAAATTCTATACATAATTGGACGAGATGCCTATTGACATTCGGTTCTTTCTGCCTACAAGTATACGGGATAAAGTATTAAAAAAAACATATTCTTTATTCAACATAAAACATGAAAAAATGTAAAATTATAAGAAGCAATTACAAAAGAAAAAGGAAAAGGTAAATGAAAAGATACTTATATTTGAAAATTTAAACTTGGCTTTCCATAATACATATAGATACATAATACATATACATAGATACACAAACAAATAAAATATCCATCTATTATATAAATATAGAGACACACAAACAACCACCTAACTATTATATAATACATTGTATCCACACATTATCCTATTACAGACAGACGTGTGATTTTATACGTTGCGAGCATTTTAGTACAGTCAGGTGTCCTGAATTCTTTCAGCTTAGAGATGGGCCGGTGGATCTATCCTGATTTGGTAGATTTTTTTATATTCTCTCTCGATAGATTGAATTTGGGTACATCACTATGGTTCCGTTTTGCCGTTGAAAATTGTAATTTATTTAATTAATGCTACAGTGGCTTAACAAACTTACCGGAGTTTGTCTTGAACGCTGAAATTTAGCATTTAGTTTCCTTACGGAGTATTGAGTGGTATTAAGAGTTTTTTTTTAATGGAAAAAGCATGGCAAACGAGCGTACGGGTCACCTGATAGTAAGTGATCACCGCCGCCCACACGACACCGCGTAATACCAGAGGAGCTACTGGTGCGTTGCTAGCTTTTGAGGTGGTTGGGCGCCGGAGCCCGGCATTACCTTATGTGAAACGCAGTGGCATAAAGCCACTACTTCACGCCGGTTTTAAATGCCGGGGGTGGTAATGATCCGGTGGAGTCTGCCCATGCGTGTCGCCATTGCTGGCAACGTGACTCTCCCACTCGTACTTTAGTCGCCTCTTACGACACCACAAGTACCAGGGTAATCCTAATCTAAGCCACACACGGCTAAATTTCTTGAAATTCCCACAGGAAAGTGAAATAACAGGCTTTTACTTTTCATAATTTCACGCAAGCGAAGTGGCGGGTGGCCATTAGTATAAAATATTATTTCTTCTCTGTCTACATCGCCATACAAAGTAAAAAATAGTTAAATAATATTCGTCCAACACTTTCTCAGTTTACGAGGTGCCTTTGATTCTCGAAGATCGCGATCATCCCAGATTGCGTTCATTTACGACGCTCGAGGTGGTGCCTCTGTAATTTTGATTAAACGTTTTATCTATTCTGATCGTAAATCGCAAATATTTATATTTTAGTTTGTGGCTAATTTGTAATTACATACATTTTGGCCTTTTGTGGTGCACGGGCACATGCGTGCGACTGTAAACGTGACAGGTTGTGAATTCGATTCCCAGTTGGGGAATTCGTTTCCTAATAATTCCTATTTAATATTTTCATTTTCTCGTTCTCGTAACAAAGCAAAGTGTGGCTGGTGTTGAGTTTAGCCAATAAGCACACAATGCCTTCAGAATTTGGTAGAAAGTTGAGAACGGAAATGTCTTAATGGGAATGAAATGACTTAACACTAGGTACTTCCCAGGTTCGCTCAGCCTACCCTGCTTTATGCGGGATACACGCTATAATTTTTTTTATATATGATGTATCCCGACAATCGAAGTCGGGATGAGGATGCTTTTGATTGAATGCAATAGATGTTAATTCAAATTCTTCCTCATAATTCTTCAAACATGTTTATTTGCCTGCTGTTGTGTCACAACACTAACTTTCTTTCTAAATGAGCAAAGTAATCTTCAATAATGTTTTTCTATCGACCAAAGCAGTGACTAAAATATTTTTATTTCAAACATTGACCTTTTTTTCATCATTTCAAGCATAATTATCTTTTTTACGCATGAATTTCATGAAGCGCTACTTAAACTCCAAGCCATTCACCATATTGATACTCAAAATTCGTAAACTGAAAATACATTTATGATATAATAAATTCTTACGATCAGTACCTTGACCGGGAAGTAAAAAATATATGGTGGTATCTAATGCCAGCTTTACACTGGATTTAGAAGCAATAGATTAGAAAGAAGAACGCAGCTTTGTTTGGTTAGACTTAAAGACGTGAGAGAAGAATTTTTTTCCGTTTCCGTAGAAATATCGAGAAATTCTCTCTTATTGCTTTCTTTGTTGGTCCAGTAGTTTCATCTATTGTCTGTTAGTCAGTCAGTAACATAAGAATTTAACATATATATGTGATATATACTTTAAAAATATATACTGTAATTGATATTAGTGTAGTTTTAACAAATTATATTTTTTATTATCATTACACATCTGTCGCTACTGTTGACAGTGTTAAGATACTCTGTCCTCTATTCCACAAGTACCACCTAATTTCCCAGGTATTGTGAATTAGGCGACGGAGATTAACGCTGAGTTTTGTCTTTGTACCAGAGCGAGGAAATGCAAATAATTCAATCCCAGTGGATTCCCACAGTCGAACCCACACCCGTCATTTTTACGGTCACACTCTGCCCCTGCGCTACGAAGGTATCATTAATATATTTATACGGTTTCTAACTTCTTTTAAGTCTATCTAAGGAAGTTCAGCTCATGTAGGAGTCAAAGAGTAAACATAATATCTAATTATACTACTTTGATGTTTGTTGGACATCCACCAGATTACGGTAATAAATGGTCTAAGTTCATTTTTTATGACACCAAATGTGGCCGCCGTCTGACAAGTTCAAATTGCTTGTATATTTTGTATCTATACAAAATTTTTCTTGTCTTTCCTTCCTTCCTAGAATTTATATTAACATTACTTAGCTTACAGCCAATGGCATTAAGTTTGACTGGAAACGCGACGTTTGTAGGTTCGATTTTCACTTGGAAGAATAATATACACGTATTAATATATATTATTTTAATTTCTTCGCTCTGCTAAAAAGGCCAAGTGTGGCTATGAGTTTCTCCACTCAACACACAATGTCTCGAAAATTAGGAGAAGCATAGGGAACGGAGTGTCTGTCACGGACCTTTGCCTATTCTGCTATAAATGTGCGCGATACAGCGTGAAGCTTAGAAGGTAGAAGGCCTGAAGAAGGTACGCAGTGCACTGCAGAGGTAAGCAGTGTTCGCTACCTTGATTGATAACTTTTTTTTTATTGTATTTACAAATGAAGTGATTTTTCTTTCTAACATAGATATTAGATAAGTTTAATTTACATTATTTTTACAATTTATTTGTATTCTTATTCATTCACAATTCAGAACATTCACAATTCTTAAATTTTTCAACGACACACCGTTTCAACTTTTAACTTACTTTGCAAAGGTCTCGAATGTAACTCCGACGATACTATAGACAAATGTGACTCTTGCCACCTAATGTATCAAAGATTTTTTTATGTTTACGTATATTCCGAATCAAGTACATACACTGTATTTGAAGTGGCGGAGCTTAACGCCGTTCTTAATCACGCAACTGGCTAACAGGAACGACGAAAATAATTTTAATTAAAATATTTCAGTCAGTGGGAATTGAACTCACAAACATCACGAGTAAAATCAACGCAATCTCTCGAAAATTGGACAGTATGTGCCCTCTGCCTACCCTCATATACATTACATGTAATAGATAAGTTATATATTTATAAATATTTCTAATTTAGTAGAAATTATATTCGAAATTTGTAAAATTTGTGTCTTTCAATCTGGTGTTTTGTAATATCGATGATGCTGGAGGAAGGTCACTTAAATAGCAAGAAGACTTCCCGGACGACATGTGTGAGAGTATGTAAAGGTTGATGACAATGAACGAGGCGACAGAGGTATGCAGAGAATAGCGTGTGGCGCACCATTGCCTCTGGCTACTCCGCTAGAGATTTACGAGTGTACAGTGTGAAACAAAATAATATTAATAAATTGTCATTGCATACCTATTATCTTTGTTAGTTAACTAACTATTTTAGACTTAAATGGTTATAAAAGTTCTCAATTGTACATTTATAAAAAAAACCAAAGACGGTAATACTTTAAAAAATCGTAACTAAAACAAAAGCTTAATAGTAATGTTAAACGAAATTACAACTTTTTCGACTTTACGACTAATAAATAATTTAAAATAAGGTTTACAGCGAAATAACTTTCGAATGTTGTTTTGTATGAGAAAGTGAACTTTACAGAATTATAATGATTTTATTTAATGACAAATTGAGATATTAAAATGTCATTTACAGCTTATTTACTCTATATATTTCAATGTTCAGTATGTTTCACGTTATTGTGGTGTTCGTAAAAACATGTTATTTTGAACGTAATTGCTGTGGATTCGATTTAAAAATATATTACTTTTCAAGACTTGATGACAACAATTAGCGGCGTTAGGTTACGGAGTTCTTTAGAAAATTTACTGAGGTAGTAAAAATATATTACTATACTTACAAAATATTAATATTATACGTACTTATATCTAGTATATACATACATTGTACAAACACTTTACTTATACACTTCATTTTGGTTTGACGTTAAGTAAAAGATGGTGACATATATTTTGAGTAATTTGTTTGACGGTTGTAAGCTCGATTCTCACTCGGGGAAATGAATTGTCATTTACTAGTTCTGACTGACAAAGTTCGGAGTTAAGCTCCGCCACTTACCACCCAATGTTTCAAAAATCGGGTTGTGCGTGAAATACGGAGTGTCTTAACGCTAGGTATTCCCAGCCTTGCTGCTACAGCTATGTGGAAAAAATGTGGAATATAATTCTAATATCATATAAGAGTTTCGTCACAGCATTTTATTCTTTGAACTATAATTTTCAATCTTATCTTCATTAATATTAGATTGTCACTATAAATATTTCAAATTGGAACATAAATTAAATTATTAGTTAACAAGATATGGTCGATGTGACAAACACATTCACCCATATTTTCTTTGTAATGTACAAATTGCTTCGCTATTCTTTTGTAGTTCCACAAAATGTTATATGCGATCGTAAACATGGCAATTTAAATTTTTTAACTTGTCGAGATTACAATTTAAAATATTTTTTGAAGAATATTAGTTTATTTATTGAAAATTTAACACTATGATTTAAAAAATATTGGCTTTGTTCGTTTTAAATTATATAATATTAAAATAAGAATTTATATTTATTTTCGTTTCCTTTTAACTTCACGCTGTATCTCGCACATAGCTGCGTAGGCAGAGGGAACCTGGGAACTTAGTTTTAAAATAAACAGTTTCCATTAAGGTACTAACGTTTTTAGTTAAAACCGCCCTTTGCGTGGTTACCAGAGCCAGGGAATGCAAAATATTAACTATATCACTCCCCCGAATAGAAATTGAACCGTCCTGTTCACAGTGGCACTCGTGTGCCACGGCGGCTTCTGCCACTTATATTAATAATTTTACCTCTGCCTTCCTTGCCACATGCGGTATCCCGCAGACTAAAGCTTGTTTTGTTCATTTAAAAATCGTGATGCAATTTCTTCTAGTCTATCTTGGTACAATAATACAACGTTGTGAGTCCGATCCCTACTTGAATTAATTATTTTTATTTCTCCACTCCGGCAAGAAATAGCGGGGAGCGGCGTTAAGTTTCGCCACGTAACTTGTTTATTTGTAGCGTTGAAGGGAAATGTATTTTTGACCATTTCGATATACGAGTATATCACGCAAAATTCACTATATCCGTTAAATTTTCTTTGCACCGAATACAACACTTTTATTAATCGAAACCAAACTCATAATCACTCTATTGAACGTCGGTTAAGCGTGTAAGGTGTACGAAATTAGTTACCCACAATTTATATATTCAGTAAATCATCTAACAAATAGCGTACACGGAATCAGTCCTCGCCATAAATAACCATCGTTAGCGACAATATTATTTACGAGCGGTCTAATTTTAAAGTGAAAATGATAAAATATATTAAGAAAATGCATGATATTTTATTTTTAGTTATAATTTTATTTTATATATATATATATATATATCCACAGTATACAGATCAAGTGTTTATGTGTTTATTTGATTGATTACGCTAATCTCGGGAACTACTACTCGTGCTCGCGCTCGTACTTCGAGGAGCTTATTTCTAATTAACCTTAAAGGGGAAGCTGCAGGTAAATGCTAGCTAGTGTTATACTCGTATAGTAGTAAACACTCCTTTCTACATTTAGTGTGTTCAATGGCGGATTTCAACGCCGCCTTTTTATCTATTAATCGAATAAAGTACGAGGCCGTGGTTGCGCCGGGACACAAGCGTACGACTGTAAACGCGACAGGTTGTGCGTTCGATTCTTACTCGAAATAAATTAATATTTAATATTTTCTTCGCTCAAGTAACGAAGCAAAGCGCGGCTACAATTCTGCGGACAGTGGGGGTGTCTTAAAACTGGTTCCCCTCCCTCCTTTCATAACGTGCTAAGTGCGGGATATAGCGTGAAGAAAAAAAATATATATATTACACATGACATTAAAAGTTATATCCACAACATTTACATTCAAAAGGTCGCCAGCCAATGTAAACTTGCGAAGGGACTGTAATCAATAGGTAACGACGCAACTTACCGTCTTTATCACTCTCAATCGTACTGTAAAACTATCTTTTTATAATTTGATGCGGTTAAAACTTTTACTTGGCATCGTTAGACTGGTACTGTCGTTAAATTTTGACTGACGATGGAAAAGAGGGGTTATATTTATATTTTGCGTACAAAGTATAGAAATTTGGTAAACTTTTCTTCTCTATAGAGAGAAATAAGGGGCTATGTTATCTTTAGTAATAAAAGAGATAATATTTCAATTTTTTTAGGCCAGACGTAGTGCAGGAAGGCCACAAACGTGCGACTGTATCCGTAAAGGTGACTTCGGTTCTCCTGTAACGAGCCCGCAAAACGGGCACTGGAACTTCACCACTCAACACGCAATGCCTTCAGTATTTGGCGGAAAGTGGACGGAAGTGCTTTAATGGGAACGGAAACAGTAGATACTATAAGAGTAGAGTAAGTCCTTAAACCTGCTATGAGCGGGACAAAGCTTAAAGCTATAAAAAATGTGATTAGCGTTACCTAAAATGTTTTGATATCCCTAATAAATCACATTTATATACAACTCATATAATTTTGCATATTTAAAAGTTCATAAATCTCAAATGATGTTCTCGTATGGGTACCTACGTTACGTCATGCATTCTACATTTCAAGCCTAACAAACAGCGTTTATATTTAAATCTGATATAACTTTATAGAAAATCGATATGTAATTTTTTAACATATCTGTAAGTTGTCTCCATCATACTTATTTACTTACAGCAAAAAAAAAATTCAAATTATATTTGGGAGATACTAAGAATTGTTTTAAAATCATATTTCCTTAGAGCCGTAGCCCCCGTGGCGCAGCGGCACAAGGATATGACTGTAACGCGACGGTTGTGGATTCGATCTCCACTCGAGGAGGTGAAATATTTATTCACCTTTATAGTTCTATTTCTTCGCTCTGATGTCGAGGGCAAAGCGCGGCGTTGAGTTCTGCCACTCAACACGTAAAGCCTCCAGATTTCGGCAGAAAGCTCGGAAAGGAGTGGTTCCCTCTGCCTACCCTGAGGCAGATTATAATATTTAGGAGAACGATTGTATATTATTTTCATTTCCTAAATCTGGTATGACAAAACACGGCACTAAGTTCCGCCTCTAAACATTGCGCCATGAATATAAGAAGAAATATCAAAAGGAGGAGTTTTGCTCTTGACTCTTAATATACCTACAACATAAAGCTTAAGAAATATACAGCTTCACGCTGTATCCCGCTACATGCGGGATTTAGGTAGAGGGTTAGTGTCAAAACGCTCCGCTACACATTTTGCGCCAAATTCTGGATATATTGTGTATTGAGTGGCGGATGTTAACGTCGCGCATTGCCACGACACCGGAGTAAAGAAATGATAGAAAATGTTAAATATTGTATTTCCTCAAATGAGAATCAAACCCACAAACTGTCGTACTTACAGTCACACGTCTGTGCCCCTGCCACGACTGGTTACAAAAACAATTAAAACAAGAATATCCCAAAATACTTGTCTTGCATGTCATACATTACACTGCAAGTTTATTTCAAGAGTCGTATTGCATCACTCAACAAACCGCGAAACAGGTGCATCGCGTGATTTGTATCTATTACCCTTAGAATATTGTATTTAAAATAATACTTGCATATATCATAGAGGGACTTGAAAGCTCTCTAAGCTGATAAGATCCACTTTGAAATAGCGACTTGTGAAATATGAATTATTGGTACAACAGGGGTGGTTTAATATATATTTTATATATATATATATATATATATATATATATATATATATATATATATATATATATATTTATTTATTTTGAAAATTTTCTTGTAATTATGTGTTTTTCTTTTGCAGAAGCTGCATGTTTTATTTTATTAATTCTAAATTAATTATTTCGAGTATTGATCGAAGCCACAAATGTTCCGATTGATGTTGGTTTTTCTTTTTCTTGTTCCCATTGGTATTGAGAAATAGATTAGATTTTTTGTTTGATGGGTATAGAAAGCATCTTCGTATACTTTTGTTGTAGGCTAAAAAGGTTATCCAAAAGATAGGTAAAGATTTTTATAATATATTTACTTTAATATAAAATTAAATATATTGCTTATTGTGTCATATTAAATCTATAACATTTAGATATGAAAGTTAAAAAAATGTTACCACAATATTTTAATTTAGCTTCACACTGTATGGGGTACTAGAAATCAGAGTTACAATAAAAATTTAGTTAATAGAAGCCCCCGATTGAGAATAGAACTCGCAACTGTCACGTTTTCAGTCAGGTGCTGTGCTAAAACGTTATACACTGTGACAATAAGGTATCCGGAAATTTCAATTTAAAAGTCGCGCGTTAACTATTTTTCAAATATATTTTTTTGTAAGTTGGTAGTACTGTGTTGACCTCTGATAACAATTTTTAGCGCGATCTGGCAGCTAGTTTGTTGACAGCACTCAGTTTAGTAAACACACCTTAGTAGTGCGTGGCGATTTTTGCAAAAAAAGCATCGTGAAGAAGCCTCTTTAGACACGCTGGAGCGTGCCAATGCTGATCCCTTATACATGGAACGCGTCATATCTGAGAAATGGGTCTACGAGTATGACATGCCAAGAAATCAACAATCATCGAAATGGCAGACCAAGAACGCGCCAAAAGTGAAGGTGATGCTCACTGTTTTCTCCGATATTCGAGGTGTGATCCACTATTAATTCCTTCCGGAGGGACAAACAGTCAATAAGGAATACTATTTAGCTGTATTGAGGTGTTTGCGCGAGAAAATCCGTAGGAAACGGCCGGAATTATGGAAGGAAAATTCGTGGATTTTGCATGACGATAATGTACTATCGCATCGAGCTCACGTCGTGACCGAATTTAAGACTGAAAACTCGATAAATGCCATTGACCAACCACCGTACTTACCAGACCTAGCTCCGGCCGACTTCGTTCTGTTCCCTAAACTCAAATTGCCATTCCGAGGACACTGTTATGAGAGCTAAAGAAGATCCCGGAAAGTGCTTATAAAACATGTTTCGAAGATTGGAAGGAGCGTTGGCACATGTGTATTGCATCAAATGGGGCCTATTTTGAAGGCGACTAAATAACAAAAATTACAATTTCCGGATACTTTATTGTCACAATATATTTCTTACAGAAAAACAAAAAAGTACTCAATAAAGCGAATAAAGCTGGAAAAGCGAGCATTTTGTATAATAGAAATGGTAATCACTAGTTGTTTGTCTCGTCGCGCGTCGACGTTGACGGATCGTGGCCAAACTGCATTTAATAAAAGAGATTAATGGCTCTTATAGAAAATGCTAAAGTTATATAGAATAACAGAAGTGGTTTTATAATATAAAATTAAAAGTAGTATCACATTCAACTTATAGTTTTCAACATTTTCACAATATTATTACTTCCCCTCTCTGGCATGTTAGAGTGCAAGTCTGTATCCCGCGCACAGCAGGGTAGACAGAGGGCACTTAGTGTTAAGACACTCCGTTCTTCGCTTTCTGCCGAATTCTGGAGGCGCGAAAAAATGGAAATATTAATTTAAGTAAATATTTCTTCTCCTCGAGTGGGGAACGAACCCATAACCAGTCGGTTTTACAGCCACACCTTGTAACTCAACGTCACGCTGTCTCTTATAATCGGAATAAGGAAACAAACATCACGCTCACAGTTAGTTCCTTATCACAATTACTTCAACAATTTTTTTTTCTATACAACTATTTTTTATTATTAAAAAACTCTACACAAATGAAAGTTTCTAAACTTGTGTCATTATTTCAATTACACTTACGAAGGAATATTAAGATTTTATCGTTAAGAAACGTGTTATAGATCACATCTTAAATTACTGTGATTAATCATGTTATAATGTTTTATTACTTAAAATATAAATTATTGTTCTTAGAAAAGTACTAGATTTTGTTTAAGTATACACGACTAATGTAATATCCATTCTTATATATTACAACACATTCTGTTGAATATAAAATTCAATTTCAATAACCTTATGTGTTTTTTATAAATAGTTAACTTTTCCTCTTCTGTAGTCGACACCTTATGTCTGAGGAACGTGGTCAGCATCAGGGTTGCATCTGGAGCACATGATCTGCCTCCACCGGTTTTATAGGACTTGGAGGTTGACCATTCCATAACTTGATTGTCGTGATGGTGAATGACCGCGCAATCTTTTCGGTTAACTTTTAGTAATTATTAAAATAGGATTATTTCTAAAAATAACTGTCATTTTGGAACGTATGTGGGTCGTATATATTTTTATAACACTTTTCTTTTTTTTATTTGGAAAACTTCTTTATAAAATACAAAATATATAAGTTTCTTTTAATTTTAACAATATATAATATATAAAGCGAGTAATTTACCTATTTTCAATAGTCTTCTAAAATTCAAATATATCTGTAATGGGCCAAGCCACCTGCCGTACATTTTTACTCGACTTACCTGACGTCACGTTGAAATGAAACACACTTTACCTTGTAGATTGAACTGTAAGTAAAACAACTATTTTGAAGGAGAAATACTTAAAACTTTTTCTTATTTTCCCCCACGTTATGGAAACAACATCTCCGTTCTTTCTATGTTCTCCACTTCTACATGTTTTTTTTTTGCTTAAAGACACCAGATTGGAAAAACAATAATACATTCCATATAAATATTCTCTGTAGAATGAAGTGGGGCAATAAACAAATCCACTAAGTGGAGATCGAATCAACAACCTTCGTGATTGAAGTCAGATGTGCTGTTCCACTTTTTCTCATTTAAATAAGATTGAATCCTCATTTAAATAAGATTTTTCTAGTTTCACGCTGTGTCCCGTAAAAAGCAGGCTAGGCGGAAGGAACCTGCGAACCTAGTGTTAAGACAGATTTCCCATTAAAGCACTTCCAGTTCGCCGAAATTTGATTCGAAATTTGATGAAATTTGAGTCATTGTGTGTTGAGAAATGCTAATATAAAATATTTCCTAAGTTGGGATGGAACCCACAACCGTCACTGTAACTGTCACTCGTTTGTACCGCAACGGCCCCAACATAAGATAATTATATATGTTTTCTTAATAACCTATTTGCATAATGCCATTTCTAGGAAAAATTAAAACTATTTCGAACTTCTTTTTATATATTTCGAACGTCGATACCACGAAAATAGTGGAACAAGAATAACTTACGTTTATTTATATTTGTTTTCTAACTTCATAATTCATTTTACAAGAAAGATTTACGAGTGAGTGGC
>DWGR01001326.1:0-16632 GCA_018247715.1 Heliconius burneyi | reverse complement strand
TGGAAGCGCTGGTTGGATGTCGTGATGTAGGACATGAGAGCCAATGGTCTCACCACCCAGGACGTTATAGATCGTGCAAAGTGGAGTAGGTTAAGCAGGGAGGCAGACCCTGGCAACATACGCCGGGATTAATACCAGGAGGCAGAAGAAGCAAGTATGAAGTCCACTACCCTAGAGCCTTTTCGAAACCTGACATGTTACACAAGTCCGAATCATCGAAAATTTGAGCAAGATGAGATAAGATTCTTGATAACCCTCGAAAATAGTTAATTTCCTCGAGTGCCTGTCGATGTCCTGCCTAATAATATCTGTCGCGTCTACAGTCACACGCTTGTGGCCTTGCGCCATGACTGGCTAAAAAAATTTAATTTCTCTCGACACTCAAGAAATATTTAAAAACAATAAAGTTTATAAGCTATTTAATAAATTATCGTTATAAATTGTGAAATGGAATTATCAACCTTAACATTAAAGTTCATCAAAAATTATTCCTTGTTATCGTCACATAACTTTTAGTCCTTACAATATTTTAATTCTCTTCAAAAACAAATTATAATAAAAGGTAAATAAATTATACAATAAAACGGACATATATATATAATGAAGTAATAAAAAGCTCAATGAAGTCGTTCTTCCTTTTGCCAGGAGATGGAGAACTTTGTCACAATCATACTGACATGGCCGTATGTAAAGATATTTTCTGGAAGCTGCTTGGACCCCTACCATTTAGATTTGAATAAAAAATATGTTGGTGTAAACGTTTATGTTTCAGGACAAATTTTTCATTAGTAAAATTCCTGGGGTGGGCACAAGCCCATTCTGGGCTGAGCATGGGCCACCCGACCCCTCGCCCATGGACACTAAGTAGTTATAAATGTTAAACCAACCATTATTTACAACTGAAATAATAGAATCAAGAAAGAGAAATAATAGAAGTTTATTTTAACTAACAATTACCCGAGTCCTTAGAATTATATACGACAAATGGCCAACTCATTACACTTTAATGTGTGTGCTTTAGTCATATTATAATTTGAAGTGCTAGATTTCCCAGGTTCCCCCGCCCATCCTGTTCTGTGCGGGGTACAAGAAGTTAAAAAAGGATTAACCTTATCTACAAACATATTAGGCAGTAATATGTATAATCTACGAGTATATCAAAGTAGAATAAACAGATAAAGGCTGTCATCTGCTAATTATAATTTGCATTGTATAGTATAGCATCGCTAGTACACCGGTGTGCCTAACACCTATCGATTAGTCGTACGTGTCGCCTTGGCTACTAAATCCAAACACTCGTACAATGAGGCTAAACGACCTAAATAGGTGTTTTTTGAAATCACTATTAAAATTCATTGTAAATAATATCGGTCGATCTCATGTAATTTGCGAGTTTGAAGAGAATTTAGAGTATTCTGGAGGCATCACGTTTTAAGAGGTGTAACTTAACGTCGCGCTTCACCTCGTTTGCAGTTTAAGTAAATTAAAATAATTAATATTTGGTTTCCTAAGGAGGGAATCGAACCCACAACCTGTAGCATTTACAATCGCACGTGCTTGTGCCCTGCACCACGACTGGCCTCTCTCTAGATAATATAATTTAAAATAGAACGATCAAAAAGATATATTATAAATAATTCTTACCTTACAAAATATATTTCAGTCTTTATCAACAACTGGAGTACATTTCACTAATTATGAAAGTAAATAATTAAAAAGAACGAAATGCTTATTGTTTATAATAAAATAATATATATTGCACATGTATTAAAAAAACAAACTAAAGCCACAATTTTTTCTCAATTTTTAACAAAATTGAAAAAAAGTTTGAATAAAATTTAATTAATTTATTTATTTTATTTATGTTGAATAATCCAAATAAATTAAATAATTTTATTTAATATTATCTTCATTGAGTATTGTAATTGTAATGGTCTTTAGGAATCAAGCTTAGACGTCATTTAACAACCGTAATATTGAAAATAGATAAAAATATTTTTTACAAGCTAAGAGCTTTTACACTAAAACCTTTTTAAAGAAATTACAACTCAAAGTATGACACTACTATAACTTAAAATAAACTCATATTAAAACTTAATATATTATGCAGTATTAAGAGCTTATAGTATTATTTAATTTAGTATGTACTCACTACATAGAAGATTTTTTTTTCAAATATAGTCGAAATAAGCCTATGTAGTAACTAAAGTAATTTAACATGAGCCACAACCTTTATGCAAGACGACAATAACCCATGCGGGCTGTAAACACAATACAAAGATTTCGCAAAACATGTGATAAGTAACCTACTTGGCCATTTTTAATAAATAAATATATATTAATCTACAATTGATGTGATACAGCGTCAGACAAAAGTACGATTAGTTTAAGCCCCACAATAGTAATTCTGTTATTACTAGTTTGTTTGTTATTATTAGGCGCTATTCTAGTTCAGGGGTGAATAGTTAAAATTTTTATGTACTTTGGAAGAATAAAAAACGAACATAGAATAAAGAACTCATCTTTTCTAATAATATATATCATACTATTAGATAAACACCTTTGAAAGTGCTCATAAATAACCATAATATAACTCATAATTATGAAATGATAAAATTGTGGCATTATCAATACCAATCTTAATATAAAGACATTTAGTTTATAAAATTATTATTTTGCATTGAATTTTCTTAAAGCTCATGAATTCAATCAGCCTTACACTGTATTTCGCATACAGCAGGATAGGCAGAGGGAACCTAGTGTTAAGACATTCCGTTCCCCACTTTATATTGACATATTTTTCGATGCATTACGTGTTGAGTGGCGGAATTTAACGCCCGGCTTTTGGCCTTGGTGTCAGGGAGAAGAAACGAAATTATTAATAAACATTAATTAATTCTTTCATGTGGGTATCGAACCTTTAACCGTCGTGATGCAGTCACACCCTTGTGCACCTGCACCACGACGGCCTCGGCTTTAAAATTTACTGATACAAAAATATCCACACTGCTGCATAATATATAATACATATAAAATATAAAACTCCGAAAGGAAAATGAGTTACAGAAGAATACATGTAACACAAGCAAATCATAATGTATCATATTTTTTAAGTTTTTGCAAATAGCAACATTTTGTAAGTGATTGATTGATTATTTATTTTATGGCTTTTAGGAGTTTTTTTTTCGAACATGACATTAATGCTGTTAGCCTTAGTGGCTTTTACAGCGACACCGGTTGGTTAGGGAAGAGGGTGCTCATTCCCTGAAGAATAAACAGGCACTGAATGGCTGCCTGTGAGAAGGTCAAAAGCTAGAGGGGCGCCCCCTGGCGGGGCTCGGACCTCGGCCTTTAGCCTTTGAGCGGACTGGGCAAAAAAGATTAGGAGTGCCAGTAAAAAGCTTTTAGGAGTGCCAGTAAAGCACAGCTTACTTCGCCAATCTCACGTAGAATGAAGAAGGCACGATGGACATTGATCAGTAAATAAAGACGAAATAAAACTTTAGAAACTAGATTAACGGCTTAAAAAAAATAGAAGGTCTCATTAGTTATGCCACCACCTGTAAAAAAAAGTATTACAACACTAAATAAATATAATTAATGACGATAAGAAGTGGGTTAGTCTAATATATTTACACAAAAATTTACAAAGAGGACTAAACACAAACATTAACAAGCACTGAACATTAAGGGGACGGGGAACTTTACAGGGAAGGACATCGTAAATGGGATGGATTAAATTCGGACAGGAAAAAAGGATATGGAAAGGAGAACCTTTGTCCAAGCCACATTCGCACAGTGAGTGGTCCCTGACCCTGATCTTGGTCAAATGTACAGGTGTACAAGCATATCCAAGGAGTCATGATGTGGGACAAAAGGAGGGGATAGTTTGTTAGCAAAGTCGTTAAGCCATTGGGAGGGATCATGTGGAAGGATATGTGGAGCGTTAAGGGACCGACGAAATCTCTTAACGTTATTCCAGAATACAGTAGAAGGAGAACAGGGATTTAAGGATTCACAAAATTTGTACCAGCCGAGTTTCTTTTTTTTAACAATAATCTTTTCAAATTTGGCGTCATTATGTTGATAATTAATAAAATTCTTCACTGTCATAGAGGTTACATATGACACTTCAGCATTAAACATTTTGTAAGTGCAAAGGAGACCTATTTTTAGATGTCAATGTCATTACGTCAGTGACAAATGACAGTTACTTGGAAATGTAATCTAATTGTTTCCAATTTCTGTATTTTGGACTGCAATATTCTGCAATCATTGTAAACAAACTACAAATGTCTCATTTTATATACTAAATTGAAATTAAATAGCTTAAGCACGTGTATCTACCACAATGGCGAGCTCTACATGGGAAGGTAAGTTATATTTTGCACCGGCTATGCTTTCTGGATCAGTAAACATAATTTGTGACGTTGCATTAATCATAAGTAGTAAATAAATATTTTCAAACATACACCACAAGTGAAATTTATGAAAACCTGAAAGAATTATACAGTAATAATTATAAAGCTATAATTATGTGTTATCTCGATTATTATGCATTTTCGCAAAACCTATTTCAAATATTTATCATATGACTATTTATATTCTTGTAATTACAGATGTTAGAAAACAAGCTCGAATGCTTGAAAATGATATAGATATGAAATTAGTAGCATTCAGTAAACTGGGTGTAACCACTGGCTCTTCAAATCTTAGTTCTGAAAGTGTTCCTTTAATTAATAGCGACGACATGTTCGAAACTATGTCTATGGAGTTACAACAGCTTTTGAATAAGGTATTTATTTGTTTTGGTCCATGTTGTATCCAGCATATAGCAAGTCCGACTATGGAAGCCTATTGTTAAGACGTACCATTCTCCACTTTTCATCAATTTTTTTTTGTTACATTGAGTGTGTGCAGAACTCAGCACATAATGTAAATATTATAACAATTTATTCCCCCAAATCTTACCAAATATATGTGCCATTGCACTACAATGGCTTTTTTTGTTATTTCGTTCTTTATAACTTACTTTTTGTTTTGCCACTAGAGAATCATGAAATCAATAAAAAGAAATAATTTGTCTATAAACTGCATGCCCATGACCATTTAAAAAAAATTGTATATTAAGAGGTCATACATAAATTACTTCACTTGTTGTTGGAGGATACATATTTAACAATATATGTACATAATTTTAGAACTGCCTTTTTTATATTAACAATTTTCAGGTAAAATTACATACTCACACAGTCTCACAAATGAATCAGCTATAGCAAGGACTAGGAAGGCGTCAAAAATAATTATATTTATTAGATTTAATATATGGATGGCGCATATTGTGACTGCAATCTAAATATTCATATAATTAAAAAAATTATATATGCATATTTAGTTTATAATTTTAATTACAGCTGTCATCTATAAATGACAAAATGGCTGACTTGGCTCCCAGTGGAACAGCAACATTGCATACAATCAAAAGACACAGAGAAATATTAATGGTAATTTTTCATCCATGATTTTTTTATCTTCATGCTGTATTCATGCACATGGGGACCTGGGAACTTATTGTTAAGTTGTCAGGTCCTCAGTGTCATGCTTTGTAAAAATATTAAATATCCTGTTCCCCCAATAGGAAATTGAACCTACAAACGTCACATTTACAGTTACACCCCCGTGAATCTGCATATCAAGACCTAAATAAAAATTTTAAAAAATCAGCTTCACGCTGTATACCGCACACAGCAGGGTAGGCAGAGGGAACCTAGTGTTAACACACTCCATTCCCCACTTTCTGCTGTATTCTGGAGACATTGTGTTTCGAGTATCAGAACTCAACGCCACGCATTGTCTCAATGCAAGACCTAAATAAATAAACTAAATGTGACTTAATATATCTTTCTATATAAAAAGGATTATCAACAAGAGTTTCAAAAGACATCAGCCAGAGTGAGCGCGAGACGTGAACGTGAGGAGCTACTACGCGGTGGGAGCCCTCCACCGTCAGCCTCAGTTGGACTGAGCCGCAGAGACCAGTATGCTAAGGAGGCTAATCATTTACACAGGTAAATCTATAAATTGCCTCATTGAGTTCTGCGACTCAACACATAATTTCCACAGAATTCAGAAATTGGGGAAAGGAAGTGTCTTAACACTTTGTTTCCAGGTTCCCTCTGGCTACACTGCTATATGTAAGATACATCATGATGCTATAAAATATCTATACAATATAAATGTGACGGAAGATTTCCCTCACTATCATAATCAGCACTTGCTACCTTTATACAAGTAGCAGGTAGTGGTGTTGAATAAAAAACAGTTCATAAATTAAATCAATTTATTTCACGTATGTGTATTTGTGCACGCTAATCTCAGAAATGCCTTAACTATTGTGGATGCAATTAACAAAAGTCAAAGAATTTTAGAAAACTTTCCTTAATATTGTCTTTTTTATTCCAATCGGTTCATGAATAAAAAAGTTGTATCAATGGTTGGGTATTATGGTTTTGATTGCCACTCTAAGGAATCTCGAGGGACAGCATTTTGCCCTGGTGGCCTTGCTCCTGGACTGGCCTTGCTCCTGGACTGGCCTCCCTATAAGATTTTTTATTATTTTCTAGTTCCCACATTTTGGTAGATGAACAGATAAACATAGCAATGGAAGCTCGAGAACATCTGAATTCCCAACGGCAAGTGTTCAAACGTATGCAGACCAGATTCAACGACATCACTAACAGGTAATTTTATTTTTAATTATTATTTTTATAGAAATTTATTTTATTTTCATTATTTCATTTTTTTCTAAATAATATATTTCTTGTCAATTTATCCTTACTGGATCAGTGCGGAGTTAATTTTTGTAAATCAAGGAATAGTGTCTCGATTTCAAGTGAAAAACAGAGAATAGTGTCTTAGCACTAAGTTGTCTCCGTTTTTCCTGCCATTGTTGTATAATTTTTTAAGCATATATATTATATGGATGTTATATGAGAATACATTTTATTCAATTTCGCTTTACTATATAGTTAGTTATATTTCTAAATAATTAATAATAATATTTTCAGATTCCCAATGCTAAACAGTTTAATGTACAGGATAAATGCTCGAAAACGTCGCGATTCACTAATATTAGGAATAGTGGTGGCTGTCTGTACGTTTTTACTACTCATGTATGCTTTTTATTAAGCTTATTGTGTGTTTTTGGGGATTTTCGGCTTTATTTTTGTGAACTATCTGTACAGTAAAGGCATATTATAAAATCCAAAATATTAATTAATAAAAATATTTTGTTTAAAAATGGATTTTCTTTTCTTATATAAAAACCTTAGAAATTGATTCAAGTAATCAACACATTACATTTCTTTTAAGAACATGATTAAACAAAATAAAAACAACATTTTAATAGCAAATAAAATAGAAAAATACGATCGAACTTCTAATCACAGCCGAAAATCTTCCATACTCTGCATTTTATACAGATATATTTAAAAATACAATATGTATGTATAAGAAATTAATACATTGCAAAATGTTCCACATTACTTGGATGCTTATGCTTAATAAACGAAATTTAATTTTGTATAGGTTTTACAACCTCACCAATCATGGCTTCATCAACATAAAATGATTTTATATTATTGCCTAAATCATTTAACAACTTTAAATACATTTTAGCCTGTTATTTTTATGTATAAGCAATATTTCTGTAGAATTTCATCTAAATTAGTTCAGTGGATCTTGCGTGAAAGTGGAACAAACACAATTTTTCATAATTATAATATTGCACCGTTCTGCAGAAAAATTTATTAATTTTTTTTTATACAAACCTTTTTTTTTAATACAAATTATTTTTATTATATTGCACAATTATAAAGTGCAATAATATGGATCCAATACTTTGTTTATAATAAGTGTAAAAGGCATTTGTTAACATACAAAATGACATTTTTTAATATATATATGTATATATATATATATATATATATATATATATATATATTTTAATATTAATTAATAATTAATTTATGGCTGTCGAAGCCTCGCTCTGGTAAGAAGACAAAGCGCAGCGTTGAGTTCCGCCACTGAACACGCAACGTCTCAAAATTTGGATGGTATTTGAGGATAGGAGAGTTTTAACTCAAGATTCTCTTCCACCCTGCTACATGCGGGATATAACGAAAGCTAAAAATAATATTTAACAATTAATTTTTAGGAGTTTTAAGTATCTTGCGATATTCCAGTTTAAAGCAATATATCTATATATTATTATGTATTATTAGATTGTATATTATTTATTGTAAGCAAATTGTAAATATATAATGTATTTAATGGAGAAATAAATTATTTTATGACATTTTTGTTTTTTTTTAATTTCCTACTAGCAGACTCGAGTGCCTTGAATCATATAAATATATAAATTATTTCAGGTAAAATTCTAATAAACCGTGAAACACGTGGTCAATGAAATATTTTTAAGAGTCAGAATTTCAAATTATATAAAAAATTGGTGCCAATTTATAGATTTTTCCATACAAATTTTCAACCCTTATTTCACCCCTTCAGGGTTAAAAATTTTCTTAATCCCTTCTTACTTATATCAATTCTTTTACACGGAATTGCGTCATCATATATTTTTTCTTTTACTGCATACATTTTTCTATTCCTTGTATAGTGATAGTGCCAACTTTATCTTTCACTTTTTATAAATCATGCAAAAATAAAATATTAAGAATTAAATGTGAAGCTGCTATCAGTACAAGAGATATAGACCAGTTGTTATATGGAGAAGAGCAAAACAAACAAATTTACGCCAAGGAAGTTCTGACTTCTTATTGTGATATACACACATAATTTTTAATATAAAACTAGTAAAACCCAACTACCTCATTTAATTCATTTATTTTATATATTCATTCATTTAATTACAGTAAGGAACAAAAACTTAAAGATCAGAGATTATTCAGGTACAATATTATGATTCAGTTAAAAAATATCTTTGTACCCAACACAGACACAAGTGGATTTTATTACAACTCAAATATTAACATTTATATTTTATTAAAAATCCCCAGTTTCTTAACTAAAATGTCTAAATATAAAATAAGAAAAAAGTTAAATTAAAATAAGAAAAAAGTTCAAAAATGAATTCCATTGACTTACAATTTAAAAAAACAATGGTCTAACAAAAGACTTGTTGTCTGAATTTAAATTTTTTTTAGAGGCCCAAAAAACAAGTCAATCACCATGTACAGTTTCCAAATGGGATTTTAAACTGACTTTTTGTGTAAACCTTCTAGAACATTGATCACATTTAAAAGGTTTTTCCCCAGTGTGTGTGCGTATGTGTTTCTCTAAATCACCTTTGGTGGCAAACTTTTTGTCACAATTATGAACAGGACACAAATAGTTTTTATTGTGCAACCGAATGTGGAGGTATAGCTTTCTTCTTTTGTCAAATATTTTGTTGCACTTCTGAAAAAAAAAATTCGTACAATATTTTTTTTAAAATAAAAAAATGTGACATATGAAATGTAATTGGTTTCTAGTTCAATTTCTAAGATTAATTATAGAGAAAAAAAATTACTGTATGTTATCTTTAAAAACAAATATATAAATGCATCTGGAGAATTAATAGTATAAATTTATTTGCGCTATTAATAAGAAAATCGCGGGCATTAAGTAACGCCACTCATTGCAAAATGTCTCTGATTTAGATGGGAAAATGAAGGACTTTGAATCGTTCTTAACACTAGATTCTCTCTATCTCTCATCCTACTCTACTATGATAAAGTTGTAAAGTTATAAAATAATTAGAACTTACATCACATTCATATTCTAAATTATCATCATTTTGGACTTTTTTGATTTTTATATCACAGTCTTGTGAGCTATCTACTTCTGACATGTTGATTTGAGAACTGTCCACTTCTGCCATAAAATCATCTGATATATCCTGCAAGAATATTATATTATAAAAAAAGTAATTGCCACATGTGGTACAGGAACAAAAGAATACAACTGTAAACACTATAGGTTATGGGTTGTATTCTACTTGAATAGGATTTTATTTATGTAACAGAAAATACTACTAACACTCATAATCTGAAAAAAACTTTTTTTTAAGTAGGTAAGTCAAAAAACCATTTTAGTGGATGCAACTATATAGCTTCTGACCACAAGCTCAATGGTTTTTTTTTTCATTTATTATTATAATGGAGTTACATACCAGTAAATTATGCTATGTCCTACAAAACTCTTAATTAGTTTGACTGTAGGATCTCGAGTCTCTTTAAAACATAGAGGATTTAATAAAGATCATTTTTAAATCAACTGTACAAGTATTTCTAAATAGTTGATAGCAAATACTTTTTAAGTTTAAATTTAAACTTTTTTAAGACTGGTTCGTATGTCCTCAGGCAAACTATTTAGTATATAAGGTACACATTTCCTTAGGATTCTATCACCGTAATAGTTGTGCACCCAAGGTACACAACTATTATGGGTTCAAATTCCATTCAGGGAATGGAATTATCCTTGATGTTCACCTCTGGAGAGATAAAGTAGTGTTAAGCTCTGCAGCTTAACAAAGAAAGTCTCAAATTCAATTGAAAAGAAGTAAATAAAGTGCAAGATAAAAGTCAGTGAAAAAATATAAATAAATAGTTATACCCCAGGCACTGATGATTCAACCAGATCTTTCCTAACTGTTAAAAATGTCCTTACAGTGGGATGTGATTGAGTGGAATCTATATTTATTATTTTATCTGAAATCTATGATAAATAAATTATGTTAGGCAATCTTAAAATTGTTAATTTAGTTGAGAGAATATAAAATTTCAAAAATAAACAAATCAGACTTCTTATGTGTTTTGTTTTTCAGTATATCCACAGAGAGGCAGTGTTAGTGCACAGCGTTCCACACCTACCAACCAATATTCAAGAGATTGCATGTTGAGTTGTGGAATTCAACACCATGTTTTATCTTCTTATCAATGCAAAGAAATAAAATTAATTCATATCTATGAATAGTTATTAACCCACCACCATCACATTTAAAGCTAGACGCCTCACAGATTTGTAGCAAGTAATTTTATACACACATATAAAAGAAACATACCTCTCTTTTTTCTCCAATGAACAAAAGTGATTTTAATTGCTTATCATTTTTCAAAGCAATTTGTCGAAGCTCTTTTACGGTATTTACAATGTTGAAACATTTTACACATATTTTTTGGGGTAAGTTATCCAGTAATGCTATCTGAAAATTCAAAACTTGTGGAAATATCCAGGAACTAGAATGAACTATTAACATTTAAATTTCAACAATATTTACTTTTAATCCTAAGCAATCTAAAATATCCTCTTTTAGATGATCCCTTTCAAATATATCACAGTATACTTTTTCATCTAAACACAGCCTACATCTTTCGTCAAACATAATTTTCTGGCTACGTCTATCCATATTCTTGTTATTCGACTGTTGCAACGTTATCTTGACGGTTTTTCAAAAAATTCTCTATTTTTATTGTCATAAACCATTTATTAACATAACGTGTGTGCGCGTTAACTGTAAATGAATGATTAACTTGTAACTGTATATCAACAAAATGTTCATTAATTTGTCATTAAATTTAATACTTATTTCCTAGTTAAGAATATATAACAAATAGTGTAAACGTAAAAATAAAATAAATACAAAAAAGTACTGTTTTTAAATCAATATTAATTGGGGCTGCCAAAGTGGCAATTAGCAAACTTTTTTGACAAGTTGCAATTAATATATAAAATAATATATGTTTATCATTCTACGTGAAAATTTGTTTGTGCGTAATTGTCACGCCTATAGCCATAAACAATAAGCAAATACGAAATAGCTGCGGAAAAATTAACCGCAGGAAGCTGTTAGTGTCTGATTTATTTATTTTTTAAATATATATTCTAGTACACAGCTTTATAGTCTTAGAAATTACAATATTTAATTTCTAAGACTATAAAGCTGTGTACTAGAAATTACATAATTTAATTTTACTTAAATGAATGTTTTTCTTTTTGTCATGTGTTTTTATTACGTAATGTAATTCTTAAATTTTGTAAGTGATATAATAAACTAACACACTACCACTAGCAACGCGAATAAATTTTGCTTGTTGCAAAATTAAAATCTTTAATATTATGGCAATACCTTGATAGCCATATTTAAATTTAAAATCAAAACATGTCATTCAATTCAAGTCTTAGTTTCACGTATCAGTAACAAAAATACATTTTTAAATTTTTAAAATTAAATTTAAGAAAGAAGTTATTTTTAAAGCATGTATTGAAACTAATGCTAAAAATGAAAATGCAGTAATGAATGAAACAATTACTAATATACCTTTAGTCGCGGAGCAAGTTTTAAATGCAATTGAAGAGAAAATACAAAACTCAACCGATAAACAACGTAACCAGTAAAAATTATTTTTATTTATAATTATATACTATATAAGATATAACATTTTATTGATGTTGGGTAAAATTATAGTTTCAGATGAGGATTTGTTAACTTTACACTCCGTTTTCGGTGTTGTGTTGCAACGAGCGTTGGAAATTTTAGAAAAATACAATAATCTCGAAATATATAATACTGCTAATAAAGCTAGGACATTAATAGAAGTAAAAGGCGAAAATAGTAGATGCTATAGAATTTTTCCTAAAATCAATTATTGCCCTTGCTGGGCTTTCAAACAACAAGTCATCGAGAGAAAGTGCCAAATTACCTGCAAACATGTTTTAGTGGCTAGAATTGCATGTATGTTGGGAAAGACTGTGGAAAGAGAAGTTACGCAGGATCAGTATTCAATGCTAGTGATGTCAATATTTGATTTAGATGATCAAAATGGATGAAGGAACTTCTCAGTATTATTTCACAGCTTCAATGGATTCTGGTAAAACACTGTACAGCTTATTGAAAGCTATACAATTTCAAGAGGTAATTTCCGAAATCTAGTCTATATTAATATTACAGCTAAATAGTTTGGTTGAACATGCTAATCTTAGAAGATGACTGAAAATATATTTTTGTGTTAGAAATTCCATTTATTCCACACTATTATTTGCTTCACATTTCATTTATTGTTTCAACCATGGTACCTTAAATCAGAAACACTGCTTATTAATGAGTCATGTGTAACACAACTCTTTATTACTCTCATTTGACACTGTTATGTCCACATAGCCAAAGTATTTGTAGAAGGGACATTAGTTGACTTTTTAAAATACAGTATCAAAGATACTGGAGGAAGGTCAGACGAAAAGCATGAGGCGTATGTATAAAAAGGTTCATGATGGTGGAAGAGGTATGCAGAGACCACAATGGTCAGTGCTCTATTCTCTATGACTACTTCGCTAGAGACACAGTGTGAAGCTAGTTTTGTTTAGTTTTTTAGTTTTAATAATTGAGTATTATCCATATGTATAATCAAATAGTGTTACTGTGTCAAAATAGTATCAATAAAAGGCTATTTTCCTATCCATCAAACATTCCAGTGTGCAGTATTTTGTGCCATGCCTGAAGGTCTTAAACTGACTGTAGAAGAAGGTAAATGTGTGCAAGCATCCGCATATGTCCCTGCTGACAACTTCACTGAATACCATGTGAAGGATGATGTTGATATTTTATTTAAAGTAAGTTGCTGTATTAGTTTTAATTGTAATTTATTTTCTATTGAGTCCTATCTATTACCTACTTTAATTGGTTTGCATATTGGGATCTTATATTATAATATTATATAGTAATTATAATTATTTACTTAAATAAAACTTGTATTTACAGATAAGTATAGCAGTGCTAACAGAATGTCTCAATATATTTGGAGCAAGTGAGGAGTCTAGTTTGAAGATGTATTATAGATGTGAAGGGTCCCCATTATTATTAGTGTAAGTAATTTCTAATTATTTCATAGGAGACCATCGCTAAGAGTATAATAAAAAACATACAAGTATGTCTGCCAAAACAGTTGTAATATGTATAAAACATTTGTAAATTAAAAGCAAAGAAATGAAAGTATTAATAAATAATAATAATAATTCACTCCTCCCAAATGTGGATGGAACCCACAACAGTCACATCCTCGTCCCCTGCGACACAATGGCTGCTTTCCTGTGGCCGAGTTCTTGAGGCATTGTGAGTTGACTAACATTCCTCAATGCCGAGGTCTGCTTTGCTCAGATTTTTTATTTTTTCCCGTTTATCAGTTTACAGCCACAATCAATGAACAATGTGATGACAGATTGTGAGATTTCAACTCAAACGGCGGATTCGGTTTTGGAGTTAAGAGACGAGGATGCAACGGAAGTGGCCAAATTAGTTTTGAAGGCGCCATCTTTTCTGGGCCTCTTGGCGGATATCGAGAGATCTTGTGATATAATAGAGATTAATCTGTCACCGCAGCATCCACATTTCAGCATTGTCACTTATGGGATGCAGGTACTTTTTTATATATTAGTTTTAGGGGATTGGCAAAAAGGAAAGATGTTAAAAACAACTGTTATTTAATTAGTTGTAATTAAATATATTTGTTTTGTTTATTACTAAACTAGAGTAAAAAGAAAATGTTCAAAGCTTTTACACTTTTGTACCTTAGTTGAATTGAATCTTTTAATACCAATTTATTTTTAATTTATTTTCTAAATATTCTTGAGTTACACTACTCCACATGAGTAGACTGCAAATATACTTAACGAAACAAAGCGCGACGTTGAGCTCTGCCACTGAAGACGATAATGTCTCAACAATTCGGGGGAAAATAGGAATAGTGACTTATCATTAGGTTCCCAGGTCCCCTGTGCCTATCAAGCTATGTATGTGATACAGTGTGTGAAATCGAAATTATATTTTTATTCTTTATTTTTTACTTTAAAGTATTTTGTGCATTTATTTGTTCTTAATCCTTATAAGTGGTTTTAAATATGCTTAAACTTTCTTTTTAATTTCTTTTTCAGGACAGATCTTGCATAGATGTGCCAAAGTCATCAGAAATGATACAAAGTTTTAGTTGTGAAGAAGCCGTCACATTAAAATATCAATTATATCACATAAGGCTTATTCTGAAGGCCCTTGCTGTTTCATCTAAGGTTTATAACTTTTTAATATGATTTTTTATGTAAAAGGAAAGATAATATTTAGTAATAAAAGATTTTTTCTTTCTTTTTTCTTACTACATGCTTGTATCCTTCATAAAGCATGTAGACAGAGGAAAACTAGTGCTAAAACACTCAGTTTCCCACGCACTGCCTGATTTAAGAGACAATGCATGTTGATTGGCGGTACTCATCGCCGCGGCTTACCAGACCTTCGAAATTAAAATCTTAAATATTTGTGTGGCCGTCGTGGCTCAACGGCACAAGGGTGTGACTGTAACGCGACGATTGTGGGTTCGACTCCCACTCGAGGAAGTGAAATATTTGTTTACGTTTGTGTTTCTATTACTTCGCTCTGGTGTCGAGCCAATGCACGGCGTTAAGTTCTGCCACTCAACACGCAATGCCTCACGAATCCGGCAGAAAGTGGGGAACGGAGTGACTAAAAACTATGTTCCCTCTGCCTACCATACCGTGTGCAGGATCAAGGGTGGAGCTGTAAAAAAAATATATATTTCATTCCCCAACAGGAAATCGAACCGACAACAGTCGCTTTTACAGTCTAATGCGCCACGACGGCCTCGAAATTGATTAAACCGACATTAATTTAATAAGTAAAGTGAGGAACGGAATGTCTTAACACTAAGTTCCCTCTGCTTAACCTGATATATGCAGAATACAAGCGCAAAGTAAAAATATATAGTATTAAATATATAGTAGTAAAGTAAAAATATATAGTAGTATTCAATTGTATTTCTTTATCTATTACAGTTAGTTTTAAGATGCTGTTCCAATGGCTTGTTACTTCTTCAACTGAAATTAGAAAAGGAAGATCAAAGACAAATGTTCTCTGAATTTTATATAGTGCCTTTATTAGATGAATACTAATTATTGATATAATTACGCGCCACGTCTGGCCAGCCAGTCGCGTACTCGTAACGCGTCCCAGGGAACTCGAGGAAATGAAATATTTATTTAAAAATGTATACTTCCATTTTTTCACTCCGGTGTCGAGGCAAAGCGCAATGCGCCACCCAACAACGCAACGCCTCCAATATTCGGCCTTTTTTCCCATTTTTCTGATCTACTTTTGAACATTTTGTCTTATATATAATTATGACATAAATAATAAAAACATCACTAAAATCGAAAACATCTACTTTATTTTCCTGTTCGCTTTGCTTTGGCCCTACAAAAAATATAATGGCAATTTTCTCCGTTTCGTTCCGTTGTCAGAATATTTTTATGAGTGATTGTTTGTCATAAGATAAAATTGTAATATAAGTATAATTTTAATTCTTTTAGAGGTCAATTTTGTTTTTTTGAATAAATATTTTATTAATAAGTTGTTTTTATTGAATGCGTCTTTCCTTGCGTCGAAAATTCATTGAGTGTCTTATACCATTTCCACAATTATATAAAATGTGTTTATTAGTCTTATTAAGTAATACGACATTGAGCTCTGCAGTCTAGTTCCTAATGTTTTAGGTCTAAAATATATATATTTGGTTC
>DWGR01001325.1:0-16633 GCA_018247715.1 Heliconius burneyi | reverse complement strand
GAGAGATGCCATCTGATCCACTCGACTTGTGTATGTCCAGAGAGGACAGAGCTCGCCTAACAGCTGTTTGGTGAAATTTAACCTCAGGCATTGAGCTCTGGCACCGCGGGATGGTCGGCGGCGTCAACCCTTGGTCATCCAAAGTCGAATTCGAGGCAAAGAGAGTGCCCAGGAGATCGGCTTTCTCTTTTGCCGTGTGGACCAAGATGTCATTTCCCGTGCGTAATGGTGGAAACGAACGGGCAGTAAAAAGCTTAAAATGCATAAGATACGCAAAAAAAATATTAAGTTCAAAGTCTTATGCACTTAAGTTACTCAAGGACGCTTATTAATTAAAAATGACACTTAGCTAAAGCACATGAGGCGCCATCCAAACTTACACAGTAAAAATGCATTACATATATTTCTCGTTGCATTATTCAAGAGTCGAGTTGAGGGTAGAGTCTGTAATGTATATAGTCCTCGAATATGTTAGAAACATATTACATTGTCGAAAGCTTTGTATAATTAGGCAAAACTCTATATTTTATTATTATTAGACCAGTCGTATTGCAAGTGTGTGACTGTAAACGGGACTGGTTGTGGGCTCAATCCCCAGTCGAGGAAATTAAATATTTATTTAAGTTAATATTCTCATTACTTTACTCTGGCGGAGGGGTATAAAATAAGAAAAGTAATAAAATTACCTAAGTTTTGTACGAAAATTAATTTTAATTCTGAAAATTCTGTAGGCTTATATATTTTAAGCAGTTATTCATTCATTTTATTCATTCAGTTTAGTTCATTCCTTTCTTGTTATTTGTCCAGGCATTTTGTCCAGATGTTCGTCCCCCGCGCCGTGGAACTTCTTCAACAATCTGGCAGTTTGTTCCAAATGTTTGTAGTAAGTTTAAAATGAAAAGACTGCCCTGCCATTATCTGAAAATCTTACATTTTATTAAGACAAAAAAGATATAGAGAACCTACTGCCAACCATGTACTCTCCACTTTTGGGCTTCCACCGAAGTTTTGGAGCCATTGCTTTTGCGTTGGCGCCAGAGCGAAAGAATGAAACTATTAATAAATAATAAATTATTCTCCCGAGTGGAGATCCAACCCTCAACCATGATGTTACAGTCATATCCGTATTTAGCCGTGTGTTCCAGGCTTAGAATAGGATCACCCTGGTGCTGGTGGGGTCGTAAGAGGCGACTAAAGTACGAGTGGGAGAGTCACGTCGCACGCAATGGCAACACGCATGGGCAGACTCGACCGGATAATTACTATCCCCGGCATTTAAAACCGGCGTGAAGTAGTGGCTTTATGCTACTGCGCTTTGCATTAGGTAATGCCGGGCTCCGGGGCCCAGCCACCCCAAAAGCTGGCAACGCACCAGTAGCTCCTCTAGTGTTACGCGGTGTCGTGGGCGACGGTAATCACTTACTATCAGGTAATTGCTAATCATCATGCTAATAATCATGCTTTTCCATAAAAAAAATATATATCCTTGTGCCCCCACGTGTGACGTGCAATAAGTGCGCCACGACTGCCTCAATATTTACATTTTACATGGTCCTTAAATGTGAAAAATATTTTTTTTTTCAGCTTCACGCTGTATCCCAGCAGCAGCACACAGCAGGGTAAGAGAGGGAACCTAGTGTTAAGACACTCCATTCCTCACTTTCTGCCGAATTCTAGGGGCATTGCGTGTTTATTGGTAGAACTCTACTCTGCCCTTTTGCCTCGACACCAGAGCGAAGAAATTGAAATATAAATTCTAATAAATATTTCATCTCCCCGAATGGGGATCAAACCCACAACCAGTCAATTTGACACTAGAATATATTGTATTTTTTAAATAAAAAACTATGTAATGTAAAAGTAAAATATCTTAACTTACGTTTTTTTTCGTGAAAAGTGATCAAAGGAACTAAAAAATGAGTTTGCTTGAAAGCGCTCTAGCAACGATTCTGGTTAATGGCATTACCAGACGGCGTACACTTTAAAAAATTGTATTTATGCACAATAAAAGTAATAAAAAATTAATTATAAATTTTCTTACTTGTTTTCTTTTGCTACGTTTTTAAGCTTGACACTATATCACGCATATAGCGGGCTAGTTAGCGGGAACCGGGACAATGCTAAGATACTCTGACACGTTAACAGTAAAGCGTTTTGCTTCTGCATCCCGATGACCTTGACTTCATCTTGTGTATAATATATGTAAATGTTTTCCTGATTTGATTGAGTAAAATTTGATCTTGGTTCCAATGTTATCTATAATGACTTAAATTTTTATTTTACTACAAGAAAAATTATGATAGTGTATCAGCTTCACGCTGTAAAACAAACAGCAATAGAAGAAACGTAGAGTTAAGACACTTAAGACAAACACGTTAAGTATTAATAATGTAAAAAGTATCTCAAGCACTTGGAAACGAGAATTACTCAAATAATAAGTTGTACAGTCTAGAAACATCTCTACAATCTGATCTCTTGAACAAATTAGTCTGCAGCATCACTCCCGAGCCAATGGTTTAATTTTTCTGAATACCCCTTTATTTAATTAAACGAATTTCTCATTTGACTGCACTTTGAACGTGTTAAGTTAAAGAAATTTTGTTTGAATGACTGAAAGTGCACATTATTGTAAATCCTTTGATTTGGAATCTAATTATTTGCTATAAAAGCTTTAAAACTGAACTTAATTTTATAATTATTGCATATTATTTTATCATATATATTTTTATCATATATATATATATATTTATTATATATGTAAATCATTTGCATCCGAAATCATGCAACCAGCAGACAGACGTACCAGATGTCACATACTGATAAATAGATTTCCATTTAGTCTTTTTGTTTGATAGGTAAATTAATCCAATTCTTAAGCATTTATCAAGATTTTTTAATTTGGAGATAATCTAAAATTTTTCTTCTTCATATAAAAAATATTTCAAAAAAACAAACACTCAGGATACTCTCCCGAATTAAAACTTTCCTGAATTATTTTCATATTATTGCTCTGGTAACACGACAAAACGCAGTATTTAGTTCCGCTACTCAACATGCTATGTCACTTAGTGCGTCACGAAACATTACTATAAAAATATTATCTTCTCTTGTGGAAATCGAACCCACAACCTATCGCGTTACAATCACACTTTATGCCCCTGTGCCATGACAGACAAATATAAATAACATTATGTAATATGTTATACGTACTCATATGTATGTTCATAATGAATTTTATTAAACTACAAACCTCTGTTAAGTTTCAACGGATTATTTATCCTTAGGAACAATCGAATGAGCTTCCGAAATGTAGTCGAAGTTATTTGTTTGCTCGCATCTGACGCGGCGCGGGGTCAAACTCTGTCGACAAAGTAAGAGTTTACTACGATATTGTTCTAGTTTTGTTGAAAGTAAATCCGAGCATTTCATTATAATGGCTTTGGACCCGGTCTTCATTAGAATGTATTTAAATTATCTTCATTTTCCAATTCTGCTAGACAAAGAGCGGCGCTAAGATCCGCTTCTTAAAATAAAATGTTTTGAAGTTTAGGAGGAAAGTGGTGAATGGAAGTGCCTTAATGAGAATGGAGTAATGAACTCTAGATTCCCAGTTTTCCCATGTATGGTATAATAAAAAATAACATTTAATTTCAAGACAATTATATATAGAAAATTTATAATTTACACTAAACTGACGTTTTCTGATGATTTATAGATAGATACATCTAAAAATATCTATTTAAGATAGATAGTTATATCGAGAACAGCGGAATTTCATTTCAAAATGAAGCTCATATTCAGCAATATTTGATTAGCTCAGACCCTCGAATGAAATACGCAAATATGGTATTTAGTATTCAAGAGTACTTACCACATAGAGGCATTAGCCGCTTCCGTCATCCGTGTAGCTTGACAACGTCAACAGAAGCAAAGTGTTAGGTGAAGCAACCATGTATACTATATTATTTATATTTTTTACGTAACATTTAAGTTCCCTTACCCTTAAATGTTAACCCCTAGTATTAAGACACTGGGTCCCCCATTTTTTGTAGAATTCTAGAGGCATTGCGTGTTGGGCCGACCAAAGTGTGAAAGTATTAAATATTTAATTTCCTCGAGCGGGACTCGAGCCCACTACCTGGCGTGCTTACAATAAAATACTGTACTAATATCGTATCTTTATATAAGTACGTTTAACATATACTATGTAACAGAGTTCTTATTAGATTGTCTCTATACATAGGTAATAAAAAAAATTTAAAAATAAATAAATCAGCTTCACGCTGTATACAGCACACAGCAGGGTAGGCAGAGGGAACCTAGTGTTATAACACTCTGTTCCCCACTTTTTGCAACGTGTTGAGTAGTAGAACTCAACGCCGCGCGCTTATTTTATCTATTCAATATTAAATTAAATAGATAAAAGGTAGTTTTTTGTATGTTTTAACTATTCTATGTTTTCACCTGAGTTAAGCAAAAGCTAACCCGTAAAGATAAGGAAGAAGACAAGGACATTGGTACAAATTAGTACAAAAGTTGGTAACAAATGTTCCGTACGTACATAAGAAGTGATTTACCCTCAATATATATAATGGACGCGAGCTCAACACTTGCATGTAATAATTATATTTAAAAAATATTATTTTTTCACATTTTTCATTCATTTTGGCTTCGATCCTCAATCGGGAAATAAAATTATTTTAGGTTAGTTACCACCATTCAAGTTAGTTTGTATCTACCTATCCTACACGAAAAAGCGTGATAGTAGTTTAAAGTAAAAAAAATAAACACCTATTTTTTTAACCGCAGACAAAACTCTCTGAAACTATAAAATAGGTTTTTGATTTTATACATCGGTCCTTGCAATCGCATTACTGAAACAAGAAACTTCCCAATCAGGTCGCCGATAATCTGGTTCTCAGCTCCGTTTAATCTAATTCTTCAACAAACTAGAAAAGTTTTCGTTTAATGGAAGAGAAGAGAGACTGAATTAAGCCAAATTTTCGATAGATCGCGGCTAGTAGATATTTGTTTGGAAAGTATTAAAGTAATACATAAGTTTGTATTTTCAATTTCTCTGGTAAGGAGGAAAAGCGCGGCGTTGAGTTCCGCCTTTCAATACGCGATGCATTGGGAGCTAGGGGGAAATTGGTAAACAGACATGTTTTAATATTTATTTCAGGTTTCCTTTGTCTACCTCGCTTTGTGCGGAATACAGCATTTAGCTAAAATAACAATTAATATTTCTCAGTTTATTTTTTAGTGAAATAGCAACTTGATTGAAAACGCGATCTTTGTGGGTTTCATCTCTTCTCAAGGGATACAGCTCCTCTATAGCTCCTCTATATCTATTTTCAGTTCCTCGCTGTGATTAACATAACTTGTATTTCATCCAGGACAGCAACAATTGTATTATTTTTCTTATATTATAAAAAAAAATTATTGATGAGAGATAGACGACGATACAAAAGTGCTCATTTGTTTATTGGAATAAACACATTGAAATTTGAGTCTGTAATACACATCTAATATATATATTTTATATAAAAATAGAAAGAATAGTCTTTATTGCACACACAAAACACATATGTGAAGAAAAACATATAAACGAACCTAAGTATATACTATAATAGGGATTAAATAAATTTTATTTCTAGTTTTTGTAAACTTACTGAAGCAAAACGAATTTGGTAACAGTAATAAAAGGAAGCAGCGTTTTAATTTAATTCGCTCAGTTTTAAATTTTATTTTTGTGTCTGCAAGTCGTAAAACCCATTTCCTATTTCTTTAAAAAAATCAATGAAAGAAGAAAAATCAATGAAAGAAGAAATAAGTCTGTTTGAGAGCACTCGAGATGGTTCTTGTCAGGATGATTACAGACTGTGAACATTCATTAAATAAAATAGTTTTTTATAAATGTATTCGAAATTATTCTTTCAAACACGTATCTATTGTAAAGTAGATAGAGAAAATTTAATTAGAAGTGCGGCGTTGAGTTCCGCCAAGCTTAACGCAGTGTTTTAAATTCGAACAAAAGGGAAAAATTGAATTATTTTACAGTAGCCTCTATCTGAGATCAATAATACACTCTTCAAAATCTATGAGGCCAGTCGTTGCATCCACAAACGTGTAACTGTTAGCGTGATAAGCCTGTCACGCTAAAAGTTACACGTTTGTGCAAGCCACGATTGTGGGTTCGATTCCCACTCGACGAAATGAAATATTTAATATTTTCATTTTTTCGCTCTGGTATCGAAAAGCGGCGTTGAATTTGCCAGAATATGCGGAACAGAATATCTAACTTAACACTAGGTTCCCTCGGCCTATCCTGCTGATTGCGGTATACAGCGTGAAAACTATTATTAATAGATAGTATATATAAAAAGATGTCCTCAAGATTAAAATGTCTGTGAGAATGTAAAAGTAATACTGAAAATATTTACAATGTTAAATATTTACAGCGAACCAAACTGCGTTGTATGAATAATTCAGGATGAGCGGCAGATATTTTGTAAAAAATAGTCTCACTTCTCAATTCAATTATTTTTGACGGCATTCTATATTTGCTCGAATCTGCGTTATTACTACTACTGTAGTATATAAGGATTTTATATTTCTTCATAAAATGTATATTTTGGGACTCAATGTTAAGAAAAAAATATTGTATATAAAAAGACCTCTAGTTTACCTTCTAATAGGCTCTGTTTAATAAAAAATATAGACGAACATTTTAGCTTATTTATTTATTCTTGAGATATTGCGTGTTGAGCGGCGGAACTCAACGCCGAGGTGTGCTTCGTTAGCCGAGCGAGGAAATGAAAATGTTTCCTTCTGTATACTTCATAATTTGGGATAGAATATGAGCAAATTATAATGTTATTCAAGGTATGTGCACATTAAGCCGGTTGGTGCAGCTCATTATTACTATAATAAAGCGAGGCCAGTCGTGGCGCAGGGTGCTGGGTTTGACTGTAAACGTGACTGGTTGTAAGTTCAATCCCGAGTTTAGGAAATATTTATTTAAATGAAAATATTTTCATTTCTTCGTTCTGGCGACGAGACAAAGCGCGGCGTTGAATTCCGCCACTCAATTTGCACTGCCTCCAGAATTCAGCGGAAAATGGGAAATGCAGTGTCTTAACACTAGGTTCCCTTTGCCCACCTTACCGAATGCAGCGTGAAAGAAAAAAAAAAGGAAAAAGAGACAAATAAAAATAGAACTTCTGATACGTAAGCCTCAGTCAGATAAAGTATTGCCATACCGTAGTGGTCGTGTAAAATTTACCGTAACATATAATACGTTCACCGAGTACTGTCCCATAAAATGTAAGCGGGCAATCTGCCTACCTGTTTACCCTCTTGATAAAATCTTAAATGCCATTTAAACATTTATAGCATTTAGAATAAGGCTCATATTTGTACTTTACAGGTGTTATATTTTATTGGGGCGATTTGTCAAGCAGCTAGCGTCTTTCAAAGAAACTGATGTCGTCATATATAAAGTTGAATGGAACCGTTTCTTATTGTTTCAAAATTGTGACTCTTATTCGTGGGGTGAATATTTATATTAGGCTCTTAATGTTGCTGTAGTTTTATTTGTTAGTGCCTCAAGAGATAAGTCTTCTAAATATTAACTAAAACACAGGTATGTATTGTAAATGCAACAGGCTTTGTGGATTCGATTCTTACTTCAGGATATCAAATATGAAATAATTTTTAAAAAGCGGATCCTTGAGTTACGCCGCTCAGCGCGCGAAAAGAAGTGTCAGACATGTCTTAATGGGAACAGAGTGTCTTAACATTTGACTCCCTCTGTCTACCCTGATGTATGCGGTTACAGTGTAAAGCTGGTTTTTAAATTTGATTTTAGCTTAATTTTCACAAACAATTTTTTATTATATTTTTAATATATTTAATCACTAAGTAGAGATACTATTCATTTATAAATCTCCACTAGAAACTTCTTAAATCCAGATAATAATAGTGATGAAAATTTTCTTAAGAATGTGAATCGTAAAAGTTCTTAAAGTACTAAAATTTATATTCCCGCCAACGTCGAAACTTGTTAGATTTCCTTCTTTTATATTATAATAATGTTTATTAGTTCTAATATTATTATTAAATTACCAATACATACACGTAATGAATCAGGAATTCTGCGGAAAATGGAAGGTTCCCTGGATCTCTCCGCGTAGCTGCCTATGCGCGGAATGCAAGGTTTAATACTAAACCCAAATAATTAGAGCTGTCTGAAAAAAATAATCAGAAAAATAATACAAGAAACATTTTGATGTTCATGATTTTGAGACACTTTAAATGAAACTATTTAACTGCAGAACCTGACCGACCTTGCCAGTTTCCCGCCAGCGTTATCATAAGACCCACATGCCAATGACATAAAAAAATCTGCTACTATATGTTCAGCTGTCTGTAACCCCTTTGCCAATCCTGTCAACACGCAATGCCTCCAGAATTTGGCGGAAAGTGAATAACGAAACGTCTTAACACTATATTGCCCTCTGCCTACCCTGCTGTATGCGGGATACAGCGTGAAGCTGATTTATTTATAATATAGTATATATTAAAAGAAAACTAAGTTTAATACATTAAATTTTAAGCATATTGCAATACCATCCTTTATTTCCATCCCGACACCGTCGTCTAGTGTTGCAATAAGCTGCAACTACGCGTACTTCTTGCATCTAATAAGATGTACACACGAGATGACATTGTACCGGAATATCCGAGAGAACTTGCTGCTTCCTTGGGGTGATTATAAAATACAAATGACTTGCTCTGACTTTGCCACTTTTTCTTTTATGGAGTATATTATTTCAGTACTTTTTTTTGTCTTAAGACACCGAAGAACGGTTGTGGGTTTTACTTCTTTTGGCGAAATCGGTATAAATATCAAATGAAGTTACAATAATAATAATAGTAAATCTAATAAATTGTTAATCCCGACGAATAGCGAAAAGTAGAGAATGGTATAACTATAGGTTCTCTCTTCTGTAAGTAGTCTAGTCAGCTTCACGCTGTATCCCGCACACAGTAGGGTGGGCTGAGAGAACTTAGTGTTAAGACACTCCTTTTCCCACTTTCTGCTGAATTCTGAGGGCATTGCCTATTGAGTAGCAGAACCTAAAGCCGCGCTTTGCCTTAGTAGTCCTTAATAGGCTGGAGCAGTACAAAAGCGTTTTACCCTGTGGTCGAAAGTTCCAGACATTGATCCAAGCTTCACACCAAGAAAACACAAAAAATAACATTAGTTTTACCTGCTTTTCATTTGTTAAATCTGTCCGAAAAACAATATTCTCCTTCTCTCTTCTTTTTTTTCTAACATGTTTCTTACCTTACATAATCTTTCTCGTATATTACCTTTTAGATACTAAATATTACATAGCATACAAATTCTAATGTTCAAATTATATCTAATTAAACATACTATTATAGATGTATATATTTATATATTAGATGTTATGCTTATATAGGGTGTTTAATTAGTCTATATGAAATTATTTGATGGAATTTTGGGAATATGTTCAATGTTATTAGATTTTCTAGGTAATTACTAATACGAAACATTCATGTAATGTTAGTATTAAGATATACAATGTACTCGTACATATTATATTTGTTATACTGAATTTAGTGTAAAAGCAAGCAAGAGCTTCACGCTTTTTCCCGTAAAAGTCGATAAAAAGAGAGAAACTGATATAAAAACACATTATATAAATATATTTTATTTAAAAAGAAATAGTCCCACCTAAGCAATACCTGCTCGATTCTCTTTCGCGGTGGAAGCCGAGGCTTATTGTTGATAGACCTAGCAAATTGTCCCGAGTGGGGATCGAATCCATAATCATAGTGATAACAGACCTTGTCCTACTGCACTATTAAGGCCTAACAAACTTTAGATAGAAAAATACTTAAAGCTTATACGCGGTATTGTCAATATTAATGTTTTTGGAGGGCAGGCGAGAAAGGTTAGTTGTAGAGGCCATGGAACTCGTCCAAAAGCATTCGTTAGTAAAAGTGACAGGTTATGAGTTTGATTCTCATTCGAATAAATGAAATATTTCATTTGCTACTCTCTCTCTCTTGTTACTTTGATAACAAGTTGAAACTCGGCGTTGAGGCGTTGAAAATTTAAAACGTAGTGTCTTAGCACTATGTCCACTTTACCTACCCTGCTAGATGCGTCATACTACATGAAACTAAAAAAAATATTTCTCATTGACTTACACAAATAAAATTGGTACGAAATTCACGCTGGGCGAGTCTCGCACTTGCTCGGTGTTTACCTGATAAATATTCTTTATTGTTCTAATATTTTTAAGATCGCGCGCGATATATATTATATAGCGGTCTGTATGGCATTGAGTTTTATATCTTCAAAAAACGTGCGCTATAACCTATAAATCGCTTATGCCCTTAGAAACTTTTACACTCGAACACAAGGCGCTCATGAAATTTATTATAAACATAGAATTTATGATCTGAGGCCGTTGTGGCGCAGGGGTACAAGCGTGCGACGGTTATGGGTTCGATTCCCACTTGAATTGAATTATTATTCATTAATATTTTCACTTCGCTTTGATTCACCCCTCAACACGCAATATCTCGAAAATTTTGCAGAAATTGGATAACAGAGTGTCTAAACAGGTTCTTTTTGCATATCCTACAATACGCGGGATACAGCGTGAAGCTGAACATAGCTTCTATATAAATAATATTAACTGACATTTCACGCATATTCCACTCTCTGTTAAAATTTCTACAACGTCCCCGTAACATCGTATCTCGTATTATCGTATTACTGTACGTCTGTATATAAAGAAAATACTTTTTACGTAGTGTATAAACTTACAGATCCTATTCAGTCATAAACTGAAATCGTAAAACCCTATCGTGACGTGACGAGTGTACTGACTGTGCGTAATGCCAGAATTTCGAGGTAATGCACCGTAGAAGATACCTAATATTAAAAAATATTATTATATTGAGTGTTAGATAATAAAAATATTAAAATAAGCTAAATATTATGGAAATAGTGAGTAAACAGAAAAACAACAAATCCTACCCTTCTCGATTTTCGATGCATTATAGATATTTTGAGTGAATGAACCCAACGTTGCATTTTTTTTACTTTTAAATGTTACCTGAGAAGCAATATTTTAACAACTCAAATATAATCATTCCATGGAGTGGAGAAAGAACCCGTAACTACATGTTAGCATATGTATATAGTCAGAATGGACTCTGATGTCGTGGCAAAGCACAGCGTAGAATTCTATCATTGAACACGCAATGCCTCCAGAACTGCTCGGAAAATGGAGAACGGAAATGCTTTAATGGGAACGGACTGTCTTATAATTAGGTTCCCTTAGTCTACCCTGCTAGATGCGTGATACAGCGTGAAATTGAAAAAAATAAACAAAACACGAACGTTAACATTGACTTTAGCATATCTGTCATAATATTCTTTCCATTCGAGGACAGTTTCATCACAAACTGTACGAACGGTCGAGAACTATTGCTGTGAATGGGAAAGCTTTTAGTGCAGTGCCTTTTGTAGAAGTATTTATTCTTTTTTACATATAAATATTAAACTTTTTAGTCAGATTGCCATTGAAAACGTAAATATAGTTTTAGTCGAGTGTTTTATATAATTATGTAAATCTGATATATAATTTTCATAGAACGCTAACAGGTGCTGCCTTTCGTTCTAATGTATTAGCCTTAGCACTTAGTTAACGAACATTTTAATATATTCTAATTTTAAGTATTTGTATCTTAAATAGATATATAATGTCTTCAAAGTAGGAATAGAACCCATGACTTGTCATATTCACAGTCGCACGCTTGCGCCCCTGCGCCACGACTGACCTCTAATCTTCTACTAGTTATTTTTCTTTAAGTTTTATAAAATAATATTACTTATCATATCAGAACTAATACTTGAATGAAAACAAAATAAGCGTAAAACTCGTCGTTGTGACACTAAGCCGAGTTTGCGAGTTATGTCGCTGTATGCAGTGAAACTTTATATAACTGAAATATAAAAAAAGAGTTCTATTTCAACGAAATAAGGCTCAATTTATTGTAACAATGCAATATCGTGCTCTATATGTTTTATACATACATTTGGTGGTTTAATGATCAATATTTATATTTGCTACTTTGTTAAAAAGATTTTTATTATTTTATATATAAATATTTAAATAAAAAACAAATCAGCTTCACGCTCTATCCCGCAAACAGCATGGCAGGCAGCAACAACCTAGTGCTTAGACTCTCCGTTCCTCAGTTTCCGCTGAATTTTGGATTCATTAGGTGTTGAATGGTCTCAACGCCATGCTATGACCCGACACCAGAGCAAAGAAATGAAAATATAAATTTAAGCAAATATGTCATATCCTCGAGTAAAAATCGAACCCACTACTTATCGCGCTTAAAGTACGAATATACGAATACGAAAATGCGAATCGGTTGTTTTTATATCATCCCTTACAGACTACTAATGAACGAACAAACCCTCTAATGAGGTCCAGGCGATTGCAGGTTTTCCTTATGTTTTTTTATTATAGGATTTTAAATGAGAGGATAATCGAGATTTCTCTGTGAACAAAAGATCTTAAGTATAATTGCACGCAGGAGCTTGAATTATTTGCAGAAACGTGAAAATTCTATATTATACGTTTAAAATTCTATATTGTTTGGTTTTTTAATTTAATTTCATTAAAAAAGAAGTTGAGAACAGTCATGGCGCTGGGGAGCGTGTGATTGTAAATGCGATAGGTTGAGGATTCCACTCCCAGTCGAGCCGCCACTCAACACGCATAATTCCGGCGGAATGTTTCAACACTAGGTTCCCTCTGCCAAACCTGCTACATACGTGAAAGCGTGAAGCTTTAAAAAAATATAATAAAAAAATAGTAATTTAAACTAATACCAGTATAAAATATAAGCCTGGCGTGCCATCGCCGCGGAAACTTAGAAAGGAATCACGCTGCAAATACAACTCGATGTATCCAAGTTAACAGTTTATTGTGGGATAAATACGATTTTCTGGCGACGTGACTTCACCGTTTTAAACTCGCTCTGTGAAATGGAATTTCCCTTATATAACTTAAATGCGGTTTATAAAATTGAAAATTTTGCCTTGAAGGAATAAGGAATAGTGCGATTGATGGATTGAACGGTATTGTGGTATCGGATTTGTGCTCTACACATGTTGGTGTAACAAATTCGTTTATATTTGTTGGTAAAATATGTATTTTTGTATTTATATTGGCTACTCTTGATGAAAAATTTGTCATAAAATTATAAAATAATAATTTTTTTTTTCAATTTCTCATGTAGCAGGGTAGGTAGAGTCTTAAGTACTTATCTAACTTATCTAGCCTTAAGTCACTCCGTTTCTCTTGTGCCGAATTTTGGAAACATTACGTATTGAGTGGTGGAACGTTTGTACCTTGAAACCAAAGCGAAGATATGAATATATTAAATGTTTCAATTCCTTTAGAGGGAATCGAATCGACAACCTGTCGTGTTCACTGTCGCACGCTTGTGCCGTTGCGCTACGTAAAATCTCAAAATTTTTAATAAGATTTTAAATATTTTTTAAGGATTCAGCAGTCTCTATCAGATCTGTCTTTCAATTATAATAATATGCAAGATATTACACTTTAATTTTCAACCACTTCACTTTTTTGCTTGAAAATTTGCGCACTTTAGAATTCAGTTATAGTACAATGTTTTTACAACATAAATTAGAAATCCCTAAAGGAAATAACGTGAAAATATTTTAGTTTTGTTCATCGGTTTGTGATTGTGAACCCACGCCTCTTGCAAACCGTCCAAGAGGCGCGGCTTCCAATCGTTTAAATTTTTATACATTTCTATAAATAAATAGTTCATAATTTCTCTCTCTCTCTGCCCTCTTAATATAACACAAAACACTTATATTCTTTCAACGAAATTAAAAAGAAACATAAGATATACAATATAATTGTAGCGAGCGGCAGTATCCGAGTAAGCCCCATTACATTAGGGCGACGTGACGGTAGCGTGACGGCCTAACAAAGACGTATAGAACGATTCGAGTTTGCATAACAAACCTTGTCGTTAAGGCACTATTCACACAACTAGGTACAATTTTGATATAATTTTCTGAATAGTTTGATGATATCGTTTTAAATTTATATGGTTGGAAACAAGGTAAGTACAAAATGTAAAAATAATCGGCTTCAAGCTGTATCCCGCACACAGTGGGAACCTAAGGTTAAGACACTCCGTTCTCCACTTTGCTTTCGTCTATATGATATATGCATTCTTGGACTGGGTCAGTATATACTCAATGTATTTATTTATACAATTTAGTAAATCAGCATGAGGCTGACTTTTGTAGATGTATGTACTCGTATTCTTTAGTTACATTTACATAATTATAAGTGAATATTCCTTTTTAAATTACTTTAATTGTCATTCCGCTTCACACTTTATCCCAGACACAGCAGGTTAGGCAGAGGGAACCCAGTATTAAGACACTCCGTTCCCCACTTTCTGCTAATTCGTGAATTCTGGAAGCATTGCGTCTTGAGTGGCAGAATTCAACGCCGCGCTTTGTCTCGACACCAGAGCGAAGAAATGGAAATATAAAAACGTTAATATATATTTCACTTCCTTGAGTAGGGATCGAACCTAAAAAAGTCGCGTTATAGTCACACCCTTGTTCCGCCGCGCCACGACGGCCTCTACTTAAATAGTGTTTAACCTAATGACGAGTAGGAAAGTTATGAAAAGTTTGTATAAACCTAATTAAGAAACAATTGTTGGTGAAGATATGAGAAAAAGTGAAAAAAAAACACTCTGTCATACCAGTAAAAAACAATATATAGGGCAATTTAGAAGTTGTGAAATAATGGAGATGTAGGTTTCATCCGCATTTGCGGAATATTTTTTTTATTTCACCTTCTATCCCGCATATTGCGGGATTCGCCGAGAAAAATAAAACACTGCTTTCTCTGCTTTCTACCAAAATTCGAGACACTATGTGCCGAGTGTTGGAATCAACACTACAGTTTGAGTACCAGAGCGACAAAATAAAAATCATAGCATAGATTCCCTCATATGGGGATTTCACAACTAACGCGTTACAGTCGCGCGCTATGTCATTACGCTGCTTGGAATGACAATGGCCACAAAAATATAATATTTATTTAAAGGATATCTTACAATAAGCTTTATCCTCAGCGTGGCAAGTGTGAGACCACCTTTAATTAAGACTAATTGCGGCCTTCTTCAAAGGAAGCAACGGATCGTTCGTGTATAGAATCCTAATTCTGACCACTCGTACTTTATTCGCAATTAGACTCGATTCAATCGATGTTTGTTTCGTAGCGATTAATCGGATTAAAAAGTCAATGTATATAGAGGGACTTGTGATAGTTATTTATATATCGATTAACTTAGATAATAATCGATAATAGCTTGAGCTTTTTGCAAGCCTTAATTGACGCTTAATACAGATTAACTATGAAAGAGTGAAATGTATATTTTTTTATTTTTAATAATAATCTGTTCATATTTACTTTGAATTAACAAATAATATTATACTTAATTATGAACTATACATGCTGCTATTACTAGCAGAGGCGGAGAATCAGTGTAAAGGCACTCCATTCTCCTCTTTCCAAACAAATTTAGAGAAATTCCGTGTTGGTCATTACCAGAATGAGGAAATAAAAAAAAAACGTATCTCCTAATCGAACCTCCAACTATCGCGCATACAGTCGCGTACGTCGCGATACCATGGTAGACGGAAGAAACTTTTGAACCTGGTGATAATCTTTCTCTGAATTCTGGAGACATTGCGTGCTGTATGGCGAAATTCAACGCCGCGCTTTACCTCTTTAGCAGAGCGAGGAAATATAAATATCCTGCAAATGAAAATTACTATTGAGTTTTATAGCAAAAATTAATATATTTTATTGATTTACTAACGGTGAAATAATCCTCTAGGATCTGTATAGGCGCAAAAATTCATTTGAATCCGTTAAGCCGCTTCGCTATGATTGAAAAACAAGCAATGGATTGTAGCTTTTATTTTGCAAATCGATAGCTTGATATTCTTTTTTGTTGTTCGAAGTATTAAAACAATTATGTATTGTCTGTGTGATTATTGTAATATTACTAGCAATAAAAATAAAAAAACTAAAATTTTAAATAAAATAAAATCAGCTTCACGCTGTATCCCGCATACTGCAGGGTAGGCAGAGGGAAACTAGTATTAAGACACTCCGTTCCCCACTTTCTGCTGAATTATTGAGGCACTACGTTTTGAGTGGCAGAACGCAACGGCGCGCTTTGCCTCGAAACCAGAGCAAAGAAATGGAAATATAAACGTAAATAAATATTTCACTTCCTCGAGTGAGGATCGAATCCACAACTGTCGCGTTACAGTCACACCCTGCTTCCGCTGCGCCACAACGGGCTCAAACTTTTTTTTTTTTTTTTTTATTTATTACTACCAAATATCCATACAAATATATTTTACAATTAATAAGGCACTACAAAAAACCACGAAGGTTTGTCTCGGGTACCAAAATTCGTCTAAATTAAAGATTTA
>DWGR01001324.1:0-16634 GCA_018247715.1 Heliconius burneyi | reverse complement strand
ATAGATAGGATAGCCAGAAGAACCTGGGAAGCTAGTGTTAAGACACTACGTTCTCATTAAGATGCTTTCGTTCCTCACTTGCTCACTTGCCACCGAATTCTGGATGCATTTCGTGTCGAGTGCCAGAACTCAACCCCGCGCTTTGCTTCCTTACTAGAGCGAGAACATTTAGGAGTATAATAGGAGTGTCTTAACACTAGATGCATATTATATGTTTGTATGTAGAAATGTAATATTTTTAGTTGTTTTAAAGATCTTAAAAGTAAATTCATTTGAAACATCCAAAGGTTATATAATATGTACGACAAGTTAAACACTATAATTATGTTAGACTCAGACCTTGTTTAAGTGGTTTCCCGCAAAACGTTTCTGGTCGTAACTTTTTGGATTCACGAAGAGCAGAAGAGAAAGTTGCTTATAGCTTTGTCATTTGTTAAGCTTCTATTGACTTTCTTGACTTGATAGATATACATTTTGTAGTTATATTCCTTTATAATATAATAATTTGGTCATCGTGGTACAGGGGCACATACGAGTACGAGCGACAATAAATTCGAGGGTTGTGAGTTACCCTGGTAACTTGACAAAGCGTGGTGTTGAGTGTTTTAATGGAGAACGTAGTGTCTCAACTCTAAGTTTCCAAATTAAGAAGACTAGTTTATCTACTTAACTCGCAATGACTCCATAATTTGGCGGAAAGTAAAGAGCGGAATGTTTTACAACTGGATCCCTCTGCCTTCCTTTTTATACGGAAAAAGAGGTATATATTGTTTTCTATATAATTGAGATATTTCTGACTACAGTCAGAAATATCTCAAGTCAACTTCTTACCAGTAAAAAACATATTTTCTACTATCGCTTCCGCGCGGGTTCGCCCGATTAATCCTATAGTTATACTATAGCCAAATTCTAGATTAAATTGTAGATTATGTGTTAATTTGATGTATAAGTTCTGTTATTAAAAAGTTTCATCTAAAATCGTTAAATAATTTTTTAGTGAAACTGGAACAAACATCCGTCCTCAAAAACTTTCACATTTATAATATTACTAAGATTGACTTTTTCATTGACCAATTTGGACAATGTGTGAATAAATCTAAATTAAAAAAACCGGTTAAGTGCGAATAGGACTCGCCCACCGAGGCTTCCGTGCCACTTTCAGGATTTTAGGTCAACGGGAAGTACAAATTATAAAGATTGATAAAGTCATATGCCCATATGCACTCATCTTGTAAGAAATAAACTACATAAATTACTTTTTTCCCAAAAAAATATCTATAAAGTTACGGTTTTCGATTTTATTTTATTATATTTGTGCTATGAAACGATGTTATCAAAATTTGAAAATTCTGAGTTCACGGAGCATTTGCAGCACATACAGCTGTATTTTTTAATTGCTAACTTCTAAAAAGTTTCTTCACATCTCCAAGGGACATTAGAACTAACTGTTTCATATCAATTTCAGATTGATACCTCTATGCATTCCTTACAAAAAGTCTCGACAGACGGACGAACAATAATAACATGACCCTATATGATCCTGGGTTCCGATTTTTTCTTATCGTAATATAAAACTAGGTTTTCTTATTCAGTTACTTGTATAAACATATATAAAATCAGCTTCACGGTGTATCCCGCACACAGCACGGTAGGCAGAGGGAATGTTGTATTAAGATACAGCCCACTTTCTACCGAATTCTGGGGACATTGCGTGTTGAGTGTCAGTCTCGAAACCAGAGCAAAGAAAATGGAAATATAGACGAAAATAAATATTTCACTTCTTCGAGTGGGGATGGGACCCACAACCAACACGTTACAGTACTCTTGGGCCACTGCGCCACGACGGCGTCGTCATTTGCTTACTTTAATCAAATGTCGAGAGATAAACAAAAATAATTAACATTTTGCGCAATTTTCGTATTATATTTGTAAGAATAACAAACACAGAAGTGTTATATCACGCAGTAGTCTAAATGTCACGTCGCATTTACATGAACAAGGATATTGCAGTATCAGCTGCGGCGGTGTTGCGAGACAAAATTAATTTCAAATTCTAGTTCCAACGAATGATTTGATTCTTAAACTTGATATATTTATATTGCTTTTATATAAGTAACTTAAAATGTACGAGTATTAACAGAATTTTAACGCATCTTGTGTTGACGTGACAAATTTACACTTGTGTCTTAACACTAGGTTCCCTCTGCCTATCCTGCTGTGTGCGGGATACTTAGTGGACGGGATAGTGAGTGGTAGAACCTGGCAACGCACTTTTTCGTTTATCAGAGTGTGGAAAAGAAAACAATTCACTACCCCAAATGGGATTCGAACTAAATACCGTCGCAATTACAGTGAAACACTGTGCGCCACCACGGCCTCATAATTATTTGATTATATCGTCATAAATTAAAAAATAAATTAAATTAGCTTCACGCTGTATCCCGCACACAGCAGGGTAGGCAGAAGGAACAGGTTAAGACACTCCGTTCTCCACTTTCCGTCAAATTTTGGAGGCATTGCGTGTTGAGTGGCAGAACTCAACGCCGCGCTTTGTCTCGGAACCAGAGCGTAGGAATGGAAATATAAATTTAGATAAATATTTCACTTCCTCGAGTGGGGATGGAACCCACAACCGTCGCGTTACAGTCACACCCATGTGTCGCTGCGCCACGACGGCCTCTATTTTACACATTCCAAAACGTTTACAGTTTAGTCTTACTCACTAAAATAACTATTTAACAAATGGAGATGCCTTTGAGGTATTTCGAAATGTGCAATTATATTACTATGAGATTTAGATCCTTGTTTAAGAAGATATAAGGGTTATATTATTGCATCGTGAGACATATTCTGTTTCACTGTACGTTGCACACTGCCATACGTATCTGTTTTCATTTCTGAGTACGTCAGGCCATTCATATTAGTTTATATTACAGTTTGTGTCGGTAACTTTATACCCTAATATATTATAGCTCATCTTGCGTTCAAACATTAGGAGTAATTATACGTAACGTTTGTTAGTTTGTTAGCAAGCAGGGAAGGTAGAGGGTACCTAGTGTTAACACATTCACTGAAGAAGCCATGCATTCTGAAGGCATTGCGTGTTGAGTGACGGAATGGAAGAAAATATTAAATGTTTCCTTGAGTGGGAATCGAATTCACAACCTATCGCGTTTACAGTGACACTTTGCACCAATGCACTAAAAGATGTAAGGCTTCTTTAGAGACCCAATAAGAGTGGATAAATAGTTTAACATCTGCAAAAAGAAAGTCTTGGTGGTTGCGGTTTGTGGGTTCGAATTACGTTCGGGGTAACGTCTATATTTATAGTGAAATAAAATAAGATTAAAGAAAATGGCGTTGATTTTTGCTACCATCCCCACAATGTCTATTAATGTATCGGCTGTAGAATCACTTTATACTAGTTTGTTTAATTTAAGTAAAAAAAAAGTCAGATTTACCCTTTATCCCGCACACGGCAGGGTAAGTAGAGGGGACATAGTGTTACGACACTCCGTTCCCCACTTTCTGCCGAATTCTGGATGCATTGCGTGATGAGTGGCAGAATTCAACGCCGCGCTTTGCCTCGACACCAGAGCGAAGAAATAGAAATATAAGCGTAAATAAATATTTACGCTTATATTTCTGTACTTGAAATGTTGTGGCGGTGAATTATTTTAAGTTAAGTTAAGTTAAGTTTCTCTATCACAATATTACTTAAAATTCAAGAAACAAAAATATCCAAGGTTATTATCAAATGTTTTTTTTCCAATTAAAGGACTCTTTCCAAAAATATCTCTTAATAAAGGAAATTTTAAAATTTCTTTATATGCATATCAGTAATAACAGTGGCTTTTATTATATTAAAAAGATAAATCCAGATACTACCATAAAAGGTAACAAAAGCTTATAATTAAGAGTATTGTACTCCAATGTTAATATAATGGAGAAGTTAATTTTGTAAAGGGATTAGGGATTCGAGGCAATATACCTCAGGGCAATTTCGAAACCCTTAGACCAAATTATCAGCGATAACAGAAACTAACTTTACTAACTAAATATTTTAATTAAGATTTTGATAATAGAATTGTCAGATATACTCCTATTATTTGAAGAGGATTTCAAGAGGTATCTAAGTAAAAAGTTTTTTTAACAAAACATTATTTCAGAATATTCTATAAAGGATATTTAAATGCCGCGAACAAACACACAATTGTCAATGTTTCACAGATAGATAACTAAGAAGAAGGTTTAAATTTTTTTTACAACAATTACCATATTTTACATTTTATCGAATTTGCCTTTAAATTGTTTTGCATATACATGTATGTAATACAAGCGTGACACATGTTTTATATAATTATTATTATTTATTCACCATTATTATTATGCATAAAGTAAAGAGACTGACTCGTCAGAAAGCAAAGAGACTTATAAAATTTTATATAACCTATTCTTAATTTGGGCAACAAGAAAGTGATCTATCACTACCCAAGACCAAATTCAATATCTAAATCTAAGCATGAAATATTTTCCATTCAATTATATTTTACAGTGACCAGCTTAAACAATCGAACATAAACACTGGTGTCTGGTGTTGAGTTAATCTTGTTTAGAAAACCTTAAGTGTCAAGTATGTCCATGTCAACGAAGATCTAGAGAGGATATTTTTCTTAGCGTTAACTATGATGAAGATATTTAAATGTATGGGTTTTTAAATTTTTCTTTTGAAAAGACGCATAAAATAATTTTAGTAAAATTTTGAATATAATTTATGTTAGTAATTGAGGGTGCCAGTGACTGTGATGGTTGTGAATTGCTATTGCTGCTAACTGCTGGTTACGAGGTAAAGCGCGGCTTTGAGTTCCGCCACTCAATACGCAATTCTCAGTTAGGCGGAGGACGAAAGTATAATAAGAAGTGTTTTAACACTACGTGTTCAGGTTTCTTTTGACTATCCTGCGTATGTATGAGTGGGATACAGCGCGAAACAAAAAAAAACACATCGCAATACCAAAAAATCCCATTTCGTTGTATAATGTATGTTATAACCTTATGAATAAATAAAACTTTTTGTTTTATGTATGTGAATAAATTATTAGGGACTTTTATAAACTCACATTATTCATGCATGAGCGAGTGTAATTTTTTCGGAAAAACAGAAACTTTGCTTGTTTGGTAATAGAAAATATTGAGAAAATCTGTCTAGAGGCATTCGTATATTAATATAAAACTTATAGACAATTATAAAAAAAGACCTGAAAAGTTTTGATAATTTTGAATAAAGTAATAATTTGCTGTATGTTGAAGTGTACGTTGATGAAGTAGAAAATATCTATACTATTTCGGGAACTACTCGTTCAAGTTGAAAATATACTTTTTTACTGTCCATTTTTTTGGGAGGCTATATTATAATAATAGTATAAGGCTATATTACTTCACGTTAATAATTTATTCTTATTCACAACCCTCAGTAATACATTTGAACAATGAAACCACCTAGAATCAGTTTGAACCTGTAGATCCTGAGATTAGAGAGCTCGCCCAAGCAAACTTGTTCCTATGGAGGAAAGCCGTGGGCTACAGCTAGCACAAGATTTAGCTTTTTGACATATGTCTTATCCCTGGGGTTCGGGAAACGGAATGTGCGATACGAAAATCTATACCCTGATTTTATTACATCTCTTAGTACGCGTACAGTCCGCATTTGAAAAATACTCGTATGTTTGCGGTACTTGATGAACATTATTATTCCGTGTGTCTATATATATATATATATATATATATATATATATAGTGTGTCTCTAGATGTTTGAATATAGTGCATATAAAAGATCAAAAACATATATGACACCATTTGAAGTAAATCATTGTTACATTGTTCTTTTCATTTATGATATAAGACATATTCATGTCTACTGTGCCATCGAGAAGCAATGGTAGTTTTTAGTTCTCCTGCACGTGGCACTAAAAGCAGTTAGTAAAAAAATATTAAATTGCAATATATATTAGTCATAGACACAATCTGAGAAATTACGCAATACCTAGGTCTCATGATCGCCCTATTCAAGTCTAGGCTTTACTGTCATTATGCCAAAATAGGTACTATTGGCTAATGTTGACATGACAAGCTATTATATGTTGTAGTTTAGTTTCAAATAACTGTTTGGATTTTAGCGCCGGGAGTCTGTTTTGGGCTGCCATTTTGTATAATAAGGTAATTTATTAAGATAGTGTATGGGTACTTTAGTTTGTTAAACTATCTTAAGTTTTTAACTAGGTCGGTTGTGTCGTAGGGGTACAAGTGTGCGATTGTAAATCCAAGCGAAAAGTTGTAGGTTCGGTTTTCTGTCTAGTAAATATTTAATTTTTATTTTATACGGAAAAGTGAGTGGTATGAGAGGTACAGGGAGACCTCGGGTGACCGTCGAAATTACAGTATCAAAGGTACTGGAGGTATGTCATATAAAAAGCAGGAGGACCCCAAGGGCATGTATGAAGAGGTTGATGACAGTGGACGAGGCGAAAGAGCGTAGAGACCGTAGCGTTTGGCGCTCCGTTCTTTCTGACTACCCCGCTAAGGATAAAGCGTAAAGCTATGTATGTATGTATGTATGTTAAGAATATATCCACACCATTTAGTTTGTTTTATATTGTCTAAAACTCCAGTGATTTTCATGAAATTTCATGAATTAGCATATTATAGTAAATATAACATATAATTTACCTTTCTAGTTATATTCACGCATGTTTTATATTAACAAAATAGAATTTTAATTCAAATATTGCTATACATACTTACTTCAATCTAAAGCTTAAGCCTAATGCTAGACTCACAAAAAACATATTTCTTTGATGTCTTTCAAATCGATAATGCCTCAAGACTATACCGATCAATCTCTACTATAAAATATCCACTTTTAGAGTGATTTATTACTCATAATAATATATGTATCTTCAGGATTTAACAGCATTTACCGTTTAACTTACAATTGGTCAATATTTCAATCGACTGTAGACTGTAGGTAACAATAGGAATGTCACCATTTGATTAATTAACTTGCTGGCAATGGCGTATTGTAAGGAGTGCCCGTGGATATACTAATAATATATAGATATATGTTTTAGGCCGTCGCAGAGATACAAAGTCAAAGCCTGTGAACGCGATTGGTTGTGGGTTCGATTTCGAGAAAATAAAATATTTATTTTTAAATTACTTCTACCGCTCAAAACGCAATGCCTCCAAAATTCCAAAAGAAACGGAGTGTCATTATACTAGGTTACCTCTGCCCACCCTGCTGTGTGCGGGATACAGCGGGAAGCTGAAAAAAAAATGTAGATATATGTATATATTATATAATGTTTAATATACAATTTCATGGTCATTATTGTAGTGCTAGTACGAGTAGGGCTGTCATAATAGTAGCAGATTCTATTTTGCATTATTTTTATTTCTTAGGATTTGGTAGTCGACGGTCAAAACACGGTATCCATCGAAATTTGCTTTCGATATTTGATCACAGGTAGCCACTTAGTGCTTGCATTTCTTAAGGGACAGAGTACCCTCTTCCCTACCCTACCGGTGTCCCTTAAAAGTCAATAGGGCTAACAGCATTAACCTCATATTCTAAAAAAAATCGATATTTCTATATGTGTGTCCGTTCGTCCCTTTGTCTATATATATATAGACAAAGGGACGAACATATATTATATATATATATTATATATTGGCATATCTGTTTTTGTTCGTTTAATTGTTAAGAAATTTGCGTAAATATGATATTACGGGGTTGAATTATTACGTTTTTAGTACACTGGTCTACGTGGTATCACGAAAGAATAAATTACCTACTGTTTATCGTGGACCATCAATCTTTTATGATCTGTAGAATAAATAAAGAATATATATCATAATGTTCTCATAAATTTTCAAAATATTTTCAATTTAGTCGGTATATTTCATTGAAGTAAAGTTATATAATCATTTCTTCGCTCTGGTGTCGAGGTAAAGCGCGGCGAGTTCTGCCACTCAACACACAATGCCTCCTGAATTCGGCAGAAAGTGGGGAACGGAGTGTCTTAACACTAGGTTCTGTCTGTCTACCCTGCTATGTGCGGGATACAGCGTAAAGCTAAAAAAAAGTAAATATATATTATTGATTACGTACAAACAACGAAAAAATATATTTGTAGTATTAAATATGAAATAGAAGTTATATTAGATGAAAAAAAATCTTTGTCGTGGAGTAGTGTCACAAGTATAGGTTGTGGGTTCGATTCCTACTTGAGAAAGTGAAATATTTAAAATTTTCATTTGTACACTCCGGTGGTAGTAATCTAAGTCATAACTCTCCATTCTACTTTTGATTTATTTAGAGCTGGGTGTCGTAAACTGAAAAGGCCTTTTGTTTAATCAAATTTTGAACATACGTGTATATAGTTATAAAGATTAAAAATTAACCTCTCTGTGTATCCTTAGATTTTTTTGGCTTGTAAGCCTGAAACCATTGCGTACATTTACAAATATTACAACTGCGCTATGACGGTGTTCTAATTACATATCAATTTAAGTATATAACTAAAACAAGCATTGTATATCTTTTCAAACAGCAAGTAAGAGTTACTTAGGAACAATTCGAGCCAAGGGCGCGCGTGGGCCAGCAAATGTTGGCGCCGACTCGCATCTCGCATAGCATTAACCTAAATAAATTAAATTTGTACTTCGACAAATCGGTCAAATCGACTGTATCTCACACACAGCACAGTAGGCAGAAAGAACTAAGTCTTTGGACATTCCGTTTTCCACTTTCCGCCGAATTCTGGAGGCATTGCGTGTTCAGTATCGTAACTCAACGCCGCCGATTTTTATTTAATTAGTACGATTTTGAATGATTTTTAATTTAATTTTTATTTTGACAAGTGTCATCACTACCCGGAGCGAAATATTGATCAATATCCATTTTGATGTCGAGTAAGTGATAATTACAATAAATATTTGTATGGGGACAATTTAAAATTATCTGGCTTAAGGTAAGTTTAAGCAAAATAGCTAAAAATAGTTTCCATAAGAAACGTAGGAGAGGTGGCGTTTTTAACAGTGAATTGAATGTATGACGAATTGAAGAATTAGATAAAAAACTAAATAATAAAAATATTTTCAATACAAAGATTGGGTTTATACACTTTCTTAAATGATTACCCAAATTCATTATTACATTTTTTTGGGACAAATTAGTAAAAAACATATATCTCATAGCTTTTGTTTGTTATATTTCTTTTTTATTTAAAAAAATATTACAAATAAATATTAAAAAAAATTGTACTTTATTTCAATCTATGTTAAAATTCTAAAATTAAAAAAAAATATGAATTATAAAAATAATCTATGAATACAAAAACTATGAATCATATTAATAACAGAAAGATGGACTCATCTAGATGATGATGCAAGTCAATTATATTGCAAAATTTATTCAAAATAATCTAAAAGCATATCCTTCCAAAAACATTCTTTGCAAAGCATAATTTAAAGATAACAAAGCTTTTAAAAGATAATTTTTAACATTATTTAACGTTAGAGCTTAATTTATACGTAGAACTATCTCGAATCGGATCGAAAATCGATATAATACGAAACAATCGTTGCACAATATCTCAGCATCGATGTCTCGTCGGTGTTACGGGACCGAATGGCATAAATTGCGAATTCCTAGCGTAGGTGGAACAGGCTGAGGGAAGACATTTTGGTTTCACAAACGTAAATCTTTATATTAATGGAGAATAAGGATGATTTCTGAACAAAATCCTTTATTATCTTATATTTTTTACTACAGTTATCGACATCAATCTCACGTCGTCGGTCACTCGAGTACAATAAATTGTTTTATAATCATAGTGAAGACAGCATTGTAGGCGATGAATGATGTGGCTTGATCGTTTTGTGTAATTATATTATCTGGATATCTTTGCGAATGGACCGCGGGCTATGGTGTTATTTCCAAAATGTTGTTTTTGGTTCGTTATTATGTACGCTAAGGTTAGCTAAAGTTGGGTATATATATAATATATGTATAGGTACAGCGATAAGCTAGAAATGTAAGTATATGTTATAAGTAACTGATTTTTATTTAATAATCGCTTTTGAATCGTCTAATGTAGTAATGTAGAAATATACAAAATTAATCAAAGAACATAGAATTTTTTTTTTAGTTTTAGAGGAGGCTTATCTCCAACCAGCTTCTACTTAGCCTGCTCAGAAGACAGATTTGTTAAAAAAAACAAAAGGCAAGCTTAAAATCTGATAAATACTATAAAATCCAGTCAAATTCAAAGTTAAAGTCCTATCAGAAATGAATTTTACTACCGATAATTCCATCAATTTTGGTAAAACAGGAGAAATTCTTAAGAACAGAGGCGTTGGAAACTGAGATAAGGTTTTATAATAACTGTAAATGTGATTGTGTGTTTACGTTTTATGACGTACTTACAACTGGATAATTGTACTAAAAATATATATATTTGTACTTTATACTTTAATACTATTAATGCTATGTTTTTATTTTTAAGTTTAAAAATAGTTGAGGCCGTCGTGGCGCAGCGGCACAAGGTGTGACTCGTAACGCTGACTGTAATGAGACGGTTGTGTATTCGATTCTCACTCGAGGAAGTGAAATATTTATTTATAATTCTATTTCTTCGCTCTGGTGTCGAGGCAAAGCGCGTCATTGAGTTTTGCCACTACACACGCAATGCCTCTAGAATTCGGCAGAAAGTGAAGAACGGAGTATCTTAACACTATATTCCCTCTGTCTACCATGCCGTGTGCGGGATAAAGCGTGAAGCTAAAAAAAAGTTCAGTTCAGTATTTACTGAACGTGCCGTTTAAAACGGCCCAGTGACTTATCACGAAATGAAGTCGTGCTACCCTCTTCCATAGTTTGAATTATAATTGATTTAATGGAAGCTTAGGGGAAAAAGTAGTATTCATAACTTTTTTTTAAGTTTTTGTCGATCTCTCCGTCAGTTTTTACTTGATCGAGATCGACAAAAACTTACCTTTACTAATTCCGTTTTTTTTTCTTTTGAAGTACAGAACCCTAAACAAAAATAAATGTATCTCTATCATCTACATAATAACATTAATAAATAGTAATAAACGTTATATAATAATAATGACGATCGAGTCGTGGCGGAAGGGCACAAGGGTGCAAACGACAACACGGTTGTAGGTTCGATCCCTACTCGAAAAAATTAAATTTTTATTTAAATTAAATTTCATCCTTGCAATGCCTTCAGAATTCGACGTAAAATTGGAAACGGAGTGTCTTAACACTCGATCCCTCTGTCTACCCTGGTGTGTGCGGGATACAGCGTGAAGATGATAAAAAAATCTACATACACATATTTATATTAAAAGCATAAGCAATAAACCTAATATAATAATAATGACGGTAGTATTATAATAATTGTGTACGCGTCAGATCAATGAGCTGTCGTCGTCGGCCCAGTTCACTGACTTCCTTCACCGGCCGGTGGCGCTATCTATTTTTTTTTACAATTAGACTATTACTTTATTTATTATATCTATGTATGTGAAATATTTAGACATTACACATTTTAATTAAGTATGTTTAAAGGTTTAGTTTTTTTATTGAGTTAAGTTTTTTTAACCGACTTCTGTAAAAAAAGGAGGTTATCAATTCGACTGTATTTGTTTTTGGTTTTTCGCTGTAACCTGGATATAGCAGGGTAGGGAGGGGGAACCGGGGCACCTAGTCTTAAGACAGTCCGTTCCCAATTTACCGCCTAGGCGTTGTGTGTTGAGTGGCGGAACTTAACATCGCCGACGACAAAGTCAGTTTAGTTTCTTTCAATATTATTTTAAGAGTGATAAAAAAAACAATTTATACTAACGTGACTGTAATTTAATATGTTTTTAATATAACTTTTAACATATTACTTTAATACTGAAAGAGCCTAATTTTGAAAAGAAACCTTACCTTTAGGCTCTTTTATCATGAACAAGGGTGTGACTATAACGCGACGGTGGTGGGTTCGATCCCCACTCGGGGAAGTGAAATATTTATTTACTTTTATATTTCCATTCCTTCGCTCTAGTGTCGAGGTACGGCGTTGAATTCTGCCATTCAACACGCAATGCCTCCAGAATTCAGCAGAAAGTGGGGAACGGAGTGTCTTAGCACTAGGTTCCCTCTGCCTACCCTGTTGTGAACGGGATAGAGTGTGAAGCTGATTTGATTTATTTTTATTTATACTCACACTCACTCCATTGTGAGTCAAACAATTCATGCTTTAAATCTACTATAAACGCGATGATTGTCGGTTCAATTCCTACGTGAAGGAATAAATTATAATTTCGTTCTAGTAACAGAACAAAGAGCACCGCAACGCGATATTACGTGTTGTGGGGAACATAAGTGACTTAATATAAACGGAATATACACTAGGTTCCTAGGTTCCCTCTGCGTATCCTGCTATCTGTGGGATACAGCGCGAAGCTTAATAGAGCCACTATCTACGTGCTAAGTTTTGCCGACCTATCGTAAATACTTTCACGGCTTGAATAGTTAAATGATTATATGGTTCGGTACGTTAAGTGGCATTCTGAGTGTTTTAGTTCAATTTCCGCTCGTTAAGCCATTCTTGCGGTTGCTTTAAGCATCAGCAGATTCTCCTAGTTCGCTAATAATTAAAATTTATATTTCGTATTAAAAATAACACCTTGTGGTATAATGTGCCTAATAAAAAATATGAAGTGAATAAAAAGAAAACAGTTTAGAAATCCTAATAATATTTTTTAGTTTAACTTTTCGTATAAAATAATAATCCCCATTGTTAAATGAATGAAGTGGGGAAAGGATGTGTCTTAACGGGAACGGAGTGTTGTAAAACTAGGATCCAAGGATTCCTCTGCCTATTCCTCTCATCGCTATGTGCGGGATACATCATGAAAAAAAACACGCCATGTGTTTCTAGAACGTTTTAATTTAAAAACTTTGTGATTTTTCTAAGAAAACTAAGGATAAATAATTTCAAGCTTGGCTAGAAATGTTATCAGGCCCACTAAAATTTAGAATATGGCGAAAAATGTGGGGCAGAAGTGTCCTCATTAGAACGGAGTGTTTTTACACTAGGTGAAGCTAAAAAAAAACTAGTGTACAAAGAAATCAAAGAGCTAAAATAAAAAAAAATCTAGTAGAATGTTCACTCCGCTACCATAACTCATGTCCAAGATGCGTGAAGATAAAAAAGGAATACTAAAAGGAATAGTTTTAAGACATTACGATAAATAAGCAAATAACTTCGCGAAGCTGTAATTACGGATGTACTACATACTGTACCGGTGAGTCAGCTAATGAAACAAGCAGCAAGGATACCTTCATTGACATTTAAAAATATTTTTTTTTAAATTTATAAACGATAATATTTATATATAATATTTCACAAGCGTGCAAGCGTGTACACGTGGGGGTTGTGGCTTCGATTCTCACTTGGGGTATAATTTTTTTGATCTGGCGTAAAGTTCCGCTACGCAAGACGCAATGCCTTAAGTCAATGCCTTGGTTGCAAGTTCGATTAACACTCTGGAAAATGTATATTCAATGTTTCCATTTTGTTGATCTAGTACTGAGGCAAGCCGTTGAATTCATCTACTCAACACGCAATGAGAATTCAGCTGAAAGTGAGGAACCCAAGTGTCTTAATGGGAACGAAAGAAAGATAACATTTTTATACAGGCTTTTCTAAACTTAGCTGGGTAGGCGAAGAGCTTAATATTCGAACACTTTGTCACTTCTCGCTCGTTGCGAGTGATTGTATTTGTAATCATCGGGTCTGGTCAGTTATTTCTTATTTACAAGGATATATTTATCTTCGCTCTGGTGTCTAGGCAAAACGCAGCGTTGAGTTCCGCCACTCAATACAGAATGTCTCCAGAATTTGGCGGAAAGTCAACGAAGACTCGCTTTGTCTTGTTATTTACTCCCCCCGAGTGGTGCCCGGCTACGGTATCACATATTTCTTTCGTGAGAACTGACTCACACATGCCTAATGCTTATGTAAATCAATTACGTTAATTATGTCAATAGTATTTTTTGTACTGATAATATTCTCTACTTTTTACTATACGTTATTAAAGTATGAATCATTTATTTTCTTCCGTTTCCCCACTTTTCGCCAAATTCTTGAGGCATTGCGTGTTGGCGTGTTGCGTTGGCAACACTCAACAACACACACAACCGTCGCTACAGCGATACGACAGCCGTAAGTATCAATCACAATGAACAAAAATAAATTATTATTAAAATTAGATCAGCTTTTTTTAAAAAAATAAGCTTCACGCTGTATCCCGCAAACAGCAGAATAGGCAGAGGGAACCCAGTGTTAAGACACTCCGTTCTCCACTTTCCACCGAAAACGGCACGCATTGCATGTTGAGTGGCGAAACTCAACGGGACGCTTTGCCTTGACACCAGAGCGAAGAAATGTAAATTTAATATTTCATCTCCTCGAGTGAGGAAGTGAACCCACAACCCATCAGTTTTAGAGTCACAATTTGTGACTCTGAGCCTAATAAAAATCTACACGATTTATATATGTAAAAGGGAAGAGACCCGAGCGTTCGAAATCGTTACTAGATTTAATATTATTTCATTTATGAGGAACGGAAACGAATTTAGGCAAAATGTTTAGCATAATGTAACCGGATCGGTAATCCGGTTCTAAAACTATGTGAATGTCTGTCGTCACATTACATAAATATGCTAACTGTGAATATTTTGAGATTTGCCAAAATATCAGAAATTTGGTAATTTTTTTTCGCTTAGTGTTACGAGTATATATGGAAAATTTTGATTGACATAAATGACTGCCAAAACTGTCAATTTTCTAAAAGTGTAGCTTTAAAGTTCTAAATTACTTGTAATGGTTTATTTAAAAAAAATATGAAGATTTTTTCTCATTTTTATATTTAGCTTATGTGAAACTAAAAAGTTGTTTATTTAACGAACATATTTAAAATAGATTCCGATAGCAGCAATTAATAATTATTTGATCTAAATATCTTATAGAGAACATAATTAGATTTTTCTATTTACCTTTTAAAATTTCAATAACGCCACATTCTTTCTATGATTGATGACAGACATACATAATAATTATATCCGGTACAATCTATATCTTAATAATATGTCGAGATTTTTATAGAAGTACCCTATTCAAGTATTAAATTATAAATATATATGACGCCAGCCGTGGCGCAGGGTCGTTCTGCCCGCAATGCCTTCAGAATTTGGCGGAAAATTGTGATTAGAGTGTCTGAACACTACGTTTCCTCTGTCTTCTCTGATGTGTGCGGGATGAAGCTAAAATAAAATATAAATAGTGCCTTTCTATTTATTTTGAGTGTTTAAGTTATTCTAAAAAAATATTAAGTTATAAATATATATTGGGAATATATACATAATTATATATGGATTTTATACCCAAATTCTGTTGCACAAGCCCGTTCGTTACATTAAGGTGCTAAAATGCACCTCAAATATGCAAAGTAAATAATGATATTCAATACGGCATTTTTAAAATACGCTATAAGCATATAATCGCTTGTTAGGTATGCGAGGGACAATTATAAATATGGTTTCAAGATGTTTTCGCCCACGCAGTATTTTAATTTTCTAAACTCTAACGTTATTCAACATGATTATTATCAAGAGGCCGTCGTAGCGCAGTGGCACAAGCAAGACTGTGAACGCGACGGTTGTGTGTTCGATCGCCACTCAGTGGAATTATATAGGGGAAAAGCGCGGCGTTGGTTTCCGCTACTCAACACGCAATACCTCCAGAGTTCGGTGGAAAGTTCTCACTAAGTGTCGTAATATTATATTCTGTCGGCCTACCTTGTTACATACAGGATATATCATAAAGTTGAAAAAAAAAAAATTATTTAAAGAATTTTATCAGGGACTATGTAAGCGAATTGCTTATCTTAATATATCTTCTTTTTGCCCATGCTCATGGGAGATTTAACAGAAACCTTACTTCTTTCTTTGTGTTTCGTCTTATAATTTTGTCCTTTAAGGCCAAAAATATTTGTTTTCTCAAATTATACACCAGGGTAAATAAAAACTTTGTAGGTAATATGACTGTATTGAAAAGATTAGGTCGTCGATATGTTATTGTAAATATAAATATAGCCTGTTTAAATAAATTTGACTTCAGGTCATCAGTGACATATTCCCACTGACTGAGGTAAGAAGCACGCATAGCTGTAGCCGCTGATGATAGAAACGTGTAATTTGAACAGATTTTTATTTTTGTAATCTGGACATCTACTAAGAAGGGATTTTGAAATCTTAACCTTAAAGGGATGAAATAGGGGTAGTAAGTTTGTATGGTTTTTTTTAAATCGGTACCGTTTTTTATAAAATTTGAAATTCAGACTGTTTAAATATTTCATTGAACACGTGTTTCGTGGTTTTTTAGAACGTATCCCTAACGGCGCAAATAAGCAGGCAAAGCTGCGCGCTTCCACTAGTAGAATATAAAACTCATTTGAATCTCTTCTATCAGAGACACTGAACGATTTGTCATTATGTCATATGATGGACACAGGA
>DWGR01001323.1:0-16638 GCA_018247715.1 Heliconius burneyi | reverse complement strand
TAAAGAGATGACAGACATTGATGATATTTTAGAAATGGGGCTTATGGCACACAATAGAAGAATTTCTGCGGCGAAGAAAAGACCTCAGTCGAAGACTACATCGCGGTAATACTTTGGATTGATTGTTGAAAGCTAATGTTTGATTAGTTACACAGGTTATGTTATTCAGAAATAGAATATCTTTTTTTAATTAAGAGCTTAAGAGCCATTATAGATAATAAATATTTTAACAATATTGAGTGTTTCAAATTCCAATTTCCGTTTTTGCATATGATATAAGATGATATGGCCGTAAGTTATATTTATAGCCTAAGAGCTTGAGATTCTCTGCGAGATGTTTTTAAAGATATAAGCATTATTACAGTTGCTTCACAATTTATATATTATAATATTCGACAAAATATATAGTGTCATAGTAAAAATTGTGATAGACATATGATAGGAATGAGAAATAACGATAAGCTTGTTACGCCAAATTTTTGCCTCCTAAAAGTTAATAAATCTATGGGTCTGAGTATAGATACGTGTACATAATAAAATTCCTAAATGTATTCTAAGTTTGCCACTATAACAATTTAAATTATCTGTGGAAAAATATTAACAAATAAAGCATATCACACTGCTTAAGAATATTTACAGAATAAAGAGGTATGGAATTAATATCTATTGAATGTCATACAGGATAGCTGCCAGTTTATGTAATAAATAAATATACATTGACATTGAGAAGAGCAACTGTTGAGTTTCTTGCCAGCTCTTCTCAGCAGAACTGTACTCCGAACCGTTGTAGTTTTGCTTGTAATAATGTACTTAATCAAAGAATATTTTGAATTTGAATTTATTAAATGAGTAAATTTACCTAGGTATGTATAAATATACTTAGTTAGAATACTTATATTATTATTGTACTTATTAAGTATGGAATAACACTTTAAATTTCTTAAAAATATGTACAAATATATTTATAATTTTAAGGAAGATTGTAGTGCTACGATTCTCTTTTTTCTATTCAAGTAAATAACACCCACTTAATTTACATATTACATAGGTATATGAGTGATCACAAATTGGGAATATCTAAAATCACATCTCGAAGAGCAATAAAGCGGATATTAAACCAATCATTAATATATAGACAATTGGTTTACTTTATTATTCAGCGTATGAAGACGTTCCCTGTAATGGCTTTTATATGTCTTTCTATTATGTACGTACTATGGATTAGATTTGATACATGAATTAAGAGATATACATTAAAATTTGATTAGTAGTGTTATTTTAGTTAGGTGGTCTTTTGAAATACTCCTAATTACTAATTAATATTTTTTTAGAATCAATAGATTAATTGATTTTCGAGACGTTAAAAATGACTAGTTCCCCCAAATGGGAATTGAACCCTCAGCTGTCACGTTTAGAAATAGACTGTGCCGTTGCTTCATGACAGCCTCTTATATAAAAGTATAGTTTTTATCTACTTTAACTGTGAAAATAGTGTAAGAAAATATCAGTGAAAAGAAAAATAAAACAGATAATAGTCTTCGTTGCATTATTTCGAAGCTTTGACTGAAAAAGCTCCCATCTATGAAGCTTATGCCTCGCCTCGAGCGACCTGGAGATTGTAGCTCGAGGCGCAATGGGAATTATATTATAATATTGACATGAATTGTTTATTGCCGCTAAGATTTTCATATTTCATATTTTCATTTCTTCGCTCCGGTGTCAAGGGTAATCGCGGCGTTGAGTTCCTCTGCCCAACACGTAATGCCTTCAGAGTTCGGTGAGAAGTAGAGACTGGAGTGTTTTGACACTAGGCTTCCTCTGCATGAATTTTTTAAAACAGATAATGTAATAATAATGTATGTATACTATAAGGTAATAATAATTTATGTTTTTTAATGCAATGAAAGTAAAATTGGTACGAAGTGAGAAGTTATAAATTTTATTTTAAAATACGGAAAAAATGCGAAAAGTGACAATTTATATGTATTGCACAAAAAAAATATTATAAATTTATGTATCTAGTTCATTTTCTACGAAATGAGTGCATACGCTCACAAATTTAAGGTTGCCAACTTTATTACCGCATAACATATGTTATAGTTAAGATAGTTCCTGTAGCTCCTGTTGCTGTATTTATAAAATTTGACAAGAAATGAGATATTGCTCACTTGGTTCTCACGCCAGTAGTTTTATACATATAAAACTATTTTATTTTCATTCTTTTGCTTTTTCCACATAATAGGGTAGGCAGAAGGAAAATTGCCACGCTTTACCACAGTGGGAATCGAACGCACACTTGTGCTCCTGGCAACGACTTGCCTCCATTTTCCTCCTTTACAAAAAATATCCACATTTGAAAAGAAACTATATTCTTAGTCTTATCACTAAATAGAACACGAATTTATCTATATATTGAAAGGTATTCGAAAATTCCAAACATACCAGCACGTATCTGTTAACAAAGTTACACAAGCCGATATTAAACTTAACAACAATAGATAACTTGAAAACATTAATCTTCAAACAAAACCGCGATCTCAATATATATCTATATCTATCTGTATATATATCTATAACTGTAGAATAGAATATGTATAAGTATATTTTAATATATCCCACGTAACGCAAGTAAGGATGAGAGGCAAGATGGCGCCGCGTGTAGTTCTTAGCGCCGCGTGGCTGCGGCAACGTTGGTATGGAAAAGGATGTTTTTATATATTTATAAGTTATAAATAAATTAATTCAAGTGAAGTTAAGTTAAGTGTTTTTTTTGTTTCATTTAATTGTCTCTGCATTATCGTTTGATTTTGTAAATGTGTGAAAACAAAATATAGGTAAATAATAAAAATATAGGTAAATAATAAAAAATCTTCTTCTTCATCCTGGCATTAATCCCGGCCCGGCTCGGCTAGCATTAATATTGCCAGGGTCTGCCTTCCTGCTCAGCCTACTCCACTTTGCACGGTCTTTAGCATCCTCGGTGGTTAGACCATTGGCTCTCATATCCTGCGTCAGGACATCCAATCAGCGCTTTCTTGGGTGACCGAGAGGTCTCACTCCAGGGACTGACATAGCAAGGCACTTGCATCCGATGTAGTTCTTAGGCCGCCGCGTAACGTGGCCAAACCATCTCAGCCGACGCTTTTGGAGCTTATCCGCTACGTCACGGACTCCAAGACTACCTCGAATGAGCGTGTTGCGCATGCGGTCAGATCGCGTTACGCCGCACATCCACCTCAGCATCTTCATTTCCGTGACGCGAAGCTCCTGAATGTGCCAAGATAGTGTTGTGTGTGGGTAGAAAAAGCATTGTCATAGCACTAGATTTCCTTTCCAGACCTGCTATATAAGTGATACGTAAAGTCAAAAGCTATTACTATATATACCCATATAAATACCTAAGTTTAAAATCTTTGTGTAATCTATATATATAAAAGGACATGTTCTCACTGGCTGAGGTAAGACGCACGCACAGCCGTAACTGCTGTGCGAAGAAAGGTGAAATTTGGACAGATGCTTAGTTTCGTAATCTGGACATCCACTAAGAAGGGGTTTTGAAAAAATCTTAAACCTAAAGGGGTGAAATAGGGGTTGAAACTTTCTATGGTTTTTTTTTAAATAGCCACCGATTTTTATAAAACTTGATAGATTCTTAAAAATATTTCATTGAACATGTGTTTCATGTTTTTTTAGAATTCAAAATTATGGGTTCAAATAAGGGGTTGAAAATTTATATGGAAAAGTCTTTAAATTGGCACCGATTCTTATCAAATTTGAAATTCAGACTCATAAAAATATTTCATTGAACGCGTGTTTCATGGTTTATTAGAATTCACCCCTAAGGGTAAAAAGCGGGCGAAGCTGCGCGCGTCCACTAGTTAATCAATATGCGGTAAGATATGTTATATTCTAACAGTATTTATTTATTCTCAGTTTCTTCAAACAAATAGCATCTTTATTTCCTCATCATCTAGCACCACAATATTTTGTACCAATTACATATCGCGACAACATAAACAAAATTAACTAAACACGTATAGCAAAACCCTTTTCCATATGAAACAGCGGGCGCACAAAGTTATAATATCGCCGGTTTCGCGGGGGGGCGCCGTCTTGGGCTTGGGGGGTTCACGCCTTACTTATTTACATAATTACGTATAAATTCTATCTACGTACGCTATGTAGTTAAAGCAAGTTTAATATTACATTTTATATCAACTTAGGTGGTTGTGGTTTAGTGGAATAGTTTCGCTGTGAACGTTGGTTACGAATTCAATTTTTGTTAGAATGATTTGATTAAATCGATTAAATAGAGCTTCACGCTGTATCCCGCACACAGCAGAGTAGGCAGCTGTTACAGGAACCTAGTGTACAGACACTTCGTTCTCCACTTTTTGTTAAATTCTGGAGGCATGTGTGTTGAGTGGCAGAACTCAACGCCGCGCTTTGCGTAGACACCATAGCGAAGAAATGGAAATGTAAACGTAAATAAATATTTCACATTCTCGAGTGGGGATCGAACCCACAACCGTCGCGTTACACCCTTGTGCCACTGTTAGAATGATATCTAATATTAAAATATTTTTCATTGCTCCGCTCTGACAGATAGGTATATCTCAAATATCTCTCTATATCTCAAAAATCAAGTGGAAAATAAGAAATGGAGTATCTTAACACTAGATGCTTACTTATCCTGCTATACCTACAGTAAAAAGCGTGAAGCTTTAAGAAAATATATTCATAGAATGTATGTAATGATAGCAATTTGCATTAAATAATTAATTGGGCAGCGGGAATGCACATTTATACATTCAGTTGACTTATGTTTTTATCATCATAATCTGCAACACTCCAGTCAAGTTAAAGCGGTTGAAAATTAAATAAAATAAAGCACAAAATGATTAATTGATTATGGCAGAGAAGACAGAGTGTACCTTCACTCTGTTTCCTACTTTCCGCCCAGTTTTCGAGACATTGAGTGGCACAATTCAACAATAGCCTTCATACATGATATACTACGAAAGAAATTCTCCATTAAATCTGAACTTACAACCACCGCAATTCCTCACATCTTATCAAAACCACGCCATCCATCCAAAGCACCTACGCACATATAAATTAATATTAAACTCACACACACACTATCCAACTAAGTAAAATAACAGCTTATACTCGAAGTAATTTTATACGGAACCTTGGGGGTGGGTAATAAGCCCGGAGGATTAGAAAGACGTCATTAAAATAAGGGGCGCGTTAGCGTCTTCTATATAATATGTAGAATATATATAAATAAATGTAATACATTATTACCATTATTACTTTACCACTTCTCATCATCATCATCATCATCATTCAGGATATTGAGTGTTCAGTAGTGAAATTCAACACCGCGTTTTGTCATGCCAGGGCGATGAAATAAAATGAAATATACGAGTATACTAGCACTTTCAAGCTTTTCCTTGCATAATAGTGTAGATAGAAAGTGACAAGACACTCCGTTTACCACACTGCGCTTTATCTGGCTAGAGAGAACGAAAATAATGCATTGTCCCACGCGGGTATCGAACCCCCAACCGTACGCCATTGAACCGATTTTTTTTAGAATTTTCCATTTTTGTAATGGCATTCTTCTTTCTCTACTTTCAGTTATAGAGTGTTAAGAGGCAGAGCCTAATGTAGCCTTTATATTAACCAAATCAATCTTTAACAAAGACATTATAGATAATCCTATTGTAACTTTGAATTCAAATTCCAAAAGAATTAATGTTTATTTTGAAATAATTACTTAATTAGAAATTTATTAAATATTTTTATATAATAATATAAACCAAATTATAGATGAAAGTAAAGAATATAATACAAATACATAAAAATAACTAAGTCTCTACATAAACCGGAAACATAATGTACTAGTGACGATACCCTCCATTCTTCACTAGGAATGTAAATTTCGTATAGTGACAAATCTCTACACTTAATTTAACACACATTATACGAATCTAATTAAACTAATTCACACTCAAAAAGCACATAACACTAAAATTATTCATTAAACTCGAACATAACAAGCTGAAGCGTATATTTAAACCACTAAAACTCTGAAGCTATTTAATTAACAGTTATGTAATAGGAAATTTTGAGTGCCACCGTCTTGCCTTGCCTTGTCTCAGGTGGTACCCCCACCCCCACTCCCCCTAGTGTAATGTCTCTATTTTCGCGACTCAGGAATAAATACGACGTTTATTGATTTTCTGGCTATGTTATATATTAATGTGCTTTACATTTCTACTGGTATACGAGTATGTGAGAGTTTGATTCCCTAAAAGGGATAAGCTTCACGCTAAAACACTCCGTTCTGCACTTTCCGCTGAATTTTTCGTGGCATTGAGTGCTGAGTGGCGGACCTCAACGCAGGGCTTTTGTAGTAAAATTGTTAAAATAATGAATAAGCAAAAAAATATAAAAAATAATGTCTTTATTTTCATAACTAAAGAATAAGTATGACGTTTATTGATTTTCTTGCTACGTGATAATATGTTTTGCTCTTTAGTAGGAATATGAGGAGGTAGTAGGTTTAAATAAAGTAGTTAAGGCAAAATTATTATAAGTAAAAAATAAATACAATTGTGAATTTTTATTTTATTTATATTCCGTCGTGGCGTAGCGACACAAGGGTGTGACTGTAACGTGATGGTTGTGGGTTCGATTCCCACTCGAGGAAGTGAAATATTATCAACGTTTATATTTCTATTTCTTCGCTCTGGTGTCGAGACAAAAGCGCGGCGTTGAGGTCTGCCAGTCCACACGCAATGCCTCCAGAATTTGGCAGAAAGTGAAGAACGGAGTGTTTTAACACTATATTTCCTCTATTTACCCTGCCGTGTGCGGGATAAAGCGTGAAGCTGAATTTTTTTTAAACTTTATCAGGGCTTATATTTTTATAGTAGTTAATAATGAAATAAAATTTAGTTCAATTAGTAAATTGTTTAGTATTATCGTTATCTCATTAAGATAAAAGATTTTCTTTTCATATTCACATCTAAGATTAAGGTTTAAAGTCAGAGCTCACACGTTACTTAATGAATGCTAGTACTGGATCGTTAATATATCTTTCAAATCAAAGCCCAAAAATAGCGTCATGCTGTGTAAGCTACATATGTTATAGCAGAGGCGGGAAGTAAGCTTTCTCGTATTAAATCATTGAGAGGAAAGAGAGAGAGAGCAAAAAATCATGCACTGAGTGGAATCGAACCCCATCCCGGCCGGGCTTATAGTCAGACAGTGTGCTCCTGCACCACGGCGACTTCTTCCTAACCAGAGAACAGTAGCCCAAGTAGGAATAGCTGTCGAAAAGTATTCGAATCGTTTTTGATAACAATTTGTATAGGATGATGTTCAATTCCTATACAAATTTGTATCGACAACGATTCGAATATTTTACGACAGTTATTCGTGCTTGGGCTACAGAACTAAAATAAAATAATAATTGTAGCTCCTTTACAGTAGCCACCACAGCTAGCTAGCAGTAGCAACCACGTAGTTCATCAGTCACGTTGGTGTCAGTAGGAATAATAAATATAAATATTTATATATATGAATGCAATATACTTGTAAATTTATATTCCACTCTAACCAAGAATTTGATATAACGGTTTGGAACTTTGCCGCGCGCTCGTTTTGAATTTAAATTACGCTAAGGGATGCCAACTAACACGTAAATGTTTTAATAAAGAATATAATAAACATTTCTATATATTTCTTTTTTTTTTTAAATTTCATGTTACATTTCGCAAATAGTACAGGATAGGACAAGCAGAAAGAACCTAGTGACAATATTATCCAAAACCCGTCGAATGGCGGAACTAAACAACGTATTTTGTATTTCCAGGGCGGAGAAATGAATAAATAAATTAAATAACTACAAGAATTACCATTCCTGGGCACAAATCCATAAGCATCATATTTACAGTAAGATGCTGTTCAGCTGCACCACGACGACGGCCTTTACGTAAATATTATTCTATAAAAAATAATTTATGATTGGATAGAATGACTTGTCAGTAGATCTTCTCTTAATTTGAAAGAAAAAATAGTAAAATAATAAATTAACAAACGGCAAAACAATTTTTCCTACAAAAAAGAGCGGTATTAAGTTCCGCCACTTAACATACGATTTGAGACATCGCACATCGCACAGAGAGAAAGTCCTTCTTATGTGAAAAAAAAGTAACAGGTTGTATTCCATATATGAGTTTTAATTTATTGATTTGTTTTTTATGCCTTTATTAATTTTTCATATTTATCATTACCAAGTGGGCATCACATTCACAATAAATATTTATATTTTCAATATAAATAAATATTATATAAATTTATCGAAACAAATGCAACAAACAAACCTCTGCTGCTATGAACGATTGATTAAGCCTATGGTTAAAATATTTTTTTGTACATTTTGCCGTATTAATTTAAATATAATACAAAATGAAAATAGAGCCATCCCCAGCCCTGATAAGTTTCCAAGAAAGCAAAGTAAGGAGCGAAGTTAGATTGAAAGGCGCGGCGGCAAGTACGTACGTGCCGGGGCGATGTCGAGCGATGTTTTAGTTCCGCTTCGAACTTCCAATTCTGAGATTTTGTATTGTATTAATATTAATAGGTATATATTGTGTAGGTATTTTAAATAAAATATTTATAATTAGTATGTTTAATTAGTTCTTCGCTTCATCCTGTGTCCCGCATGTAACAGGATAAATAGAGCATAGTGTTAAGACGGTCCGTTCTTGGCTTCCCAAGGATACAATAGAAGAATTGATCGTCGCAAGGAAACATTAAGCTTAAAATAAATTAACTTTCAGTTATCATAAATACCTATTTAATATTAATATTTTTAATTGAATACGTTTTTTTTTTGGAACTCGGCAGAAAGTAGGGAACGGAGTGTCTTAACACTAGGTTCCTTCTGCCTACCCTGCTGTGTGCAGGATACAGGATAGAGCTGATTTTTTGTGGAACTTCACGCTGTATCCTATTTGTCATATTTCTTCTAATAATTTTCTAATATAAAATTAGAAAATTAGAAAAATAATTGTATTCTTAATTGATATCTATTCATCACGCCGCGGTATTTAAACAGACTATCAGAATTTTATTGGTTCAAGCTATACCCCGCATATAGAGGGTAGTCAGAGGGAACCTTGTATTAAAAATGATAATACAATATTATAATAGGTACGTATATGATTTCTTAAAAAAATCCGTCTAATATATAAATTAGTCTCATAAAATGTAAAGTGCAAATACTACGGAATTTCATGATGGCAATAATGTGGGTAAGAACGTGGGGAAAGATGTCAGTGTTTCTCAACATGTGAATTTAATTCAAATTAATTTAGAAATTTTAAAAATCACTCGATTATACCTTTGTGATTTGTGTAAGTCATTTAATAGAGTTATTTTTTAATATATATTTATATATATTTTTTTTTTGCCTTATAGCAACGACGTGAGCTAAAAACGCTCATACACACAATATAATATTTTATATAGTTTTATATCTGTTTGCTGTATGTAAGTTTCGTGAAAAACAATATAGGTATACATATGTTTTAGAAAAAAACCATGAAAATATTAAAGCTACGTAGAAATTTTTATACGCTTGTTGCAATTTTTTTATTATGCTAGCATCTCTGTATGATATAACTATAAAGGTTTGAGAAGCTCTAGCTAAAGTATGTAGATAAGACGTTAGTAGCATTGCATAGTGTTGGCTAGCAATAGAAAGCTTATTAACATATAATATAAAGATAAATTACCATGTTTTTTATGACATTAGACTAAGTAAAATGAAAACGAATAGTTGTTTTAAATCAACTTTGTTTTTTTTTCAATATAACAATCGGCTTGTTTTTGATATTGTATTATCATGACAAATAGTATTTTTTTTGTATGACTACATATAATTAACAGCTTTACCAAAATTATGCCAAAGTTGTAAATCAATTACATTTTTAACAATAAACGTCTAATCGATTTCGAGTCGTGTAAGTAATCGATTAAGTAAATTAACTTATTCTCATAAGAAAACAAGAAAGACTACATATTCGAATGTAATCGAACTGAGTGTCAATTGCGATCTAAGGCGAGTTAATAAATCTAACCGGCACATCACTAAAGCTACTTAACAGAGGAATGCGATGAAACATTTCTTCCTTTAAATTTGATTTTACTGTTCTACTTACAATATTATCTTTATTTGCTTACTTTGCGTTATTTTCTCCTTTATATTTTTCATATTTTAAAAACTTGCTACTAACTACCCATAATGTAACATATTTGTGAACTTTGTCCGTTTTTTTTTATTATTATATACAGCAGGGCAGACAACTTAAGTTGAAACACTGTTCTCTTTTTTCTGCCAAGTTTTCATGAAATAAGAGTGTCGGAACTCAACGCCGCTTTACCCTGCCCCGTCTCCAGTCCCGTCTCCAGTCGCTACCAGGTCTCCAGACGCTATGCCGCTGCGCTACGAAGCGCGAATGCTGCGCCTTAATTTATTTCATAATTACATAATACTTGTATATTTATTTTATAAATTCATTACATTATTTTTATATTCTTATTGTGCGTTAACAATTTAAAATATAGATAATTATCTATTTTACATAAGAAATTGAATTTTACCCTCAATATAACAACAATTCAAAAAACGAAATCCAAATTAGTAATAATATAAGCTATCCAAGTTATTACCTTACTTGTACGAGTACCTATCAACTATGCTTAAACAAACAAAACTACCCAACATAAATAGTGAAAACTAAGACATTATAAACTAAGACATTATAATCAATATTTACTTAAATCTACCTGCCCTCCCCTAAAATCACCTGCGTCATTAATTCATTTTAAGACGCCGAACACACCATCCCCTTAGACTCGACATTTGCATATTACAAAGTATGGAAGTTCGCTAACGAATGGGGCGGAGGGGGGTAAGGTGCTGTAAGACGGGAATTGTGAGCAGGGATGGATTTTATATGTTTTTTATAATTATTTAGTTATTTTTTTTATTTGTGGCGTTTTGAAGTGGCGTTGAGTTCCGCCACTCAATTCCTATTGTTTCCAGAATTCGCCGGAAATTAGAGAACGGAAGAAGTGTCGGACGGAAGACGGAAAGAGTGAGATAAAGATACTACTTTCTTCACTTTATATGTTTTTAACACATTTTGTGGTGTTAGGATAATTTATTTATTCATAAATGTACTACTTAAGAGGACAACTTTTGACTTAATTTTCTATTAACTGTTGCGCATTTTTTTTTCTTGAATTAACAATAAACACAAAAGACACGAGACTAACACACAAATTAGGCTTTAAATTGAATTATTTACTTTATAAAATAAAACTAAAAATAATTTAATATACTAAGAAGCGAACCAATCCGTATCTGAACACCTCGAGCGCGGAAAGATGAAGGAAATGAAAATGTACTGCAAAAAGGGGGTTCCCCACCCCCTGAGCGGGGAAAGCCCGAAAATTCTATAAAGAGGGGTGGGCACCTTTTGTGCGATAAGCCGAGCATTAGTCTTGCAGACGTCTCGAAATGAGTTCTTATCGGTTTGCTATTTCCTTTTTGGGGAATGCGGGTTTTACCCTATGTTTATACTATAGTGTATAGAGGTAGGTAGGTAATTGAGGGCCTCAGAATATTTGCCACCCTTTGATGTTTGTGTTAAAGTACCTTATTTACTTTATAAATTGTTATTTTGATTTAATAAGTGGTGATTAGCTGTCTATACTTTTGTAGGTTTTTTAGTTGAACGCAGTAATCACAGAAACTATTGGTTCAAATTATATTTTTTATGGGATAGTCTATTTATCGAGGAATATAGGGAGTAAGAAATACCTCGGGTATTCTAAAAATATTAAAATCTGTTCGATTTTTTAATTTGATGCTCTATCCCGTTCCTTTATGCGAGAGTAGGTAGAGGTAGATCAATCTATCAATACATACTTAATAGGTATTTTATAAGCAATGCCAAATAATATTGTAATATGAGGCTGTCATAGCATAGGGACAGCGTCTGAACTTATATTAATATTGAATAACATTATATTCAAATTATGTTAACAATGCGCGGCGCTGATTTCCACCATCTAACACACAATGTCTCGAAAATTGAGTGAAAATTGGAGAATGGAAAGTGTAATTAATAAATCCCCTCTTCCTACCCTACTGTGTGGAAAAACCGTGAAGCTGCTTTATATTGGAATATGTAAATAACATAATCATCCATGACCCAACTGGCTTCAAGACTGACCGCTAAATAGGCAGATAGATAGAGATATACTTATTTCAGAACCAAGTCATTGTCACTAAATCTAATTACATTTTTTTCCTGTTACAATTTTTTATTGTTTTTCTAGAGAAGAGCGTGGCCCGGTAGAACAAGGGTATGTCTGTAAATGCGATGGGAGTAAGTTCGATTCCCACTCGGAGAAATAAACTTTACTAGTTTCATTTCCTCGGTCTGGTAACAAGAAGAGCGAGGCAAAGAGTTCCGTTAAGGGAACGGAGTGTTTCAATTCGGAGTTCGGAGTGTGCCTACACTGGTATGTGAGGGATACAGCGTGAAGCTAAGAAATTGTAAGAAAAACACAAAAATTTCTATTATAATATAATTAGTTTGCAAATTGTCAAACAGTTTTATTTTTCCGCAGTCGTAAATGACGTATGGGGGTTCGATTTCCATTCGGGATAGTGAATCATTTCGATTTCCTATCTTTACATAACAAACATAATAAAGGACGGCGGCGTTGTGTTCCACCAGTCAACATACAATATCACCAAAATAAGGAGAGAAAGCGTCCTCTGCCTACCTTTCTGTACACTATACGAGTATACAAAGAAAAGCTTTCGTTTAATGTTATTCTTCATACATTTCGCATATCTAGCATAAAAACCTAAAAAAACTTCTAAAGTTAATAAGTTATATATATGTTTGTAAGATTCTGTAAATAATCTCTATCTAGAGTCAAATAATTGAATAAAAACACACATACAAATGATGCGGTATTGAGTATATATGAGACTAGCGCTCCGGGCGTGGTTTTGCCCGCTTAATTTTTTTTTGTTATAGCCAAATTACGTAAAAATTTGAAAGTTTGTGAGGCTGTATGTTTATTCCGCTTTTGTGTAGCAAAAACTACAGGATTTTTATTATTTATATAATAAGGGTTTATATGAAACTAAGGCAGTTTATATAATATGAGAATAATATATCTACTTATACAATTTTTTTTACCATTACAATTCGGCGGACGAAGCCGCGTATGGACCGCTAGTGATAAAAATAAATGGCTACATAAGAATTAGCATCATACGATTAAAAAACATAACATATGAAAAATAAAGTGAGAAATATATTTTATATAACTATTAATGAACGTAGGTATATATTAATATTGTTGAAAAAAATATATATTTTAAGACCTTACATTGGGCTACCTTTTTAATATAAGTACTTTAATAAGTAACTAATCTTATAATTAATTCTATAATAATATTAATGATTATTGTCCCACCGTCGGAAGAGTGCCTTTATTATATTTTTAAATATATATATATATTTTAAAACTATATATATGTAAAAATATAAAACGTATTCTTTTTGTATAATAGAAATATATACCTATAGTTAATAATATATATTTTTTTAATAATAAAAATCTATTTTTATATGAAATTCTCCAAAATCTAAACAAAACATCAAATTTACATACCGTTTAATTTTACATACCGTTTGTCGCATGTCCTTGATGTCCAGCTCTCGGTCATCAAGTGACCGCTACATATACCTACTAGGGTTATCAACACCCCCAAAGCTATATGTATTGGTATTGTACGTATTGATATTGGCTTACACTTGTATTGTTATATCAATATATATACTTGTATTGTATTGTATTTTGTACAGTTTAATATTATATATGTTGTCTATAAAAATAAGCACTTCATTTTTTTTTATAATCACTCGTAAAAACATTTAAAACACAACACTCAGTTAATTTTTTTAACTGTTTCGTTGAAAAGTTCTATGATAACTGATAGGTGAAATATAATAAAATTAACTTCTTTTCAATAAAATATAAACTTGAAATTTATTAGAACCTGTTGAACTTAAGTTAGGGAAATTTATTCCCATGGAAAATAATACAAAATCTTCTTGCTATCTTTTACATCAAATTCTCATGACACCGACGACCTCAAAACACCCCAAAAATCCAGTTTTATTCTAAATTCAGAACTGGTTGAAACTGGTTGAAGCTAGTTTAAACTCAATCGAAAGTTTCTTGTCTTCAAATGTGTTTTATTTCTTAACCTGTTCGTGCGGACAGGTCTTTTTATTTAAAGGGGTCACCTCTTTTCGATATCTATTCAACAAGAACTTATTCTCATAAAATACCATTTGTAAGCTTTTGTAATTTTTTGATTTAAAAAATAATATGGAGACTTTCTATAGTAATATTTTAGTTATATTTTTATTCTATTATATGTAGGTTATAACAACTACTTATTTAGAGATAATTCCTTTTTTTACTTATTTTTGGATTTTAAACTTCACGCAGTATCCAGCATTTAATCTAACCTTGTGATGGGACCATGTGATCAAGACATTTTGTTCTCGCAAGCACATCTTTTAAAACAATGAGAGGGAGATAGAGACTGCTAAAGTGGTATTTAACACCGAGCCGACCGAGATTGATCATTATTAAGTAAAATTATAATAAATATTGTTGTATGCATTTAGTACATTTTGTGATCTGGAATTTATTTAAAGGCCGGCAACGCACCTGTAACTCCTCTGGTGTTGCACGGGGTCGTGGGCGGCGGTGATCACTTTAGGTGACCCGAACGCTCGTTTGCCTTGTCCTTTTACCATAAAAAAAAAAATGTTTTTGGCTAGTCAAGGTGTGACCCGCATATAGCAGGATAGCGGAAGATACTTACGAACAAGTGTTCAGCTACTCCTGTTCCCACTTACTACAATTTCCCCATTTAAATATGATTAATTTCATTAATCTTACGCTTAGGCTTAGTTTAGTTTCAAATACTTTTTTTAATACATAATGTACATAGTATTTGTGAAAAATATTCAGGAAAAATTTAAATCTAAGAACTGATTATTACTTATCTTACTAAAAATAAAGTATATTTTTAAGTTTTACATTTTTTTATATAACACATTTTGTCGGGCATGGTTAAAAATCTCACCTATCTTTCACAATTCATATGGCAATGATATTCATAAGACGAGATTTATTTTCAACTCATTTTCATTATTTAATTGCGATTTAATGTAGAAAATGTGCAAAATAAAACAAATGTTTGATTTAAATAATATTAGATATTTATTGTGCCATCTCTTACAATACCCAATATGTATTGTACCCTAACCCTACCCTATGTATATACAAGAGTAGCTGACATTTATATTTTCTTTTTTTTTTTATTGTCTACACTTATTTGATTATAAAGTTTTATCAAATTTGATATATCCTTAAGAATGTACCGTACATTTTACAAGCCGTACATCGTGTGTGAACAATATATCCAATTTATTGAATTTATAAAAATTTTATAATGGAATTTTTTATGTAGAGTCTAAAATTCCACCAAAGTTATGACTGATTTGTTATATATGGACTAATAAGGATTTTTACTCGCATCAAGTTTCTTTTTTAATGCCATCTGGTAAATATTTATTTATTATTTATCTAATTCAATTAAAAAAGAGATAAACTGTGTGCATATTTGGTTTTTAGCAGGTTTAACAGTTAAAACCATTTTCTACCAACTAATCTTGTCATGTGAGAATTCAAATCAATAAAATAATTTAGGTACACCTACCATACCATACGTACCATACCTACCTACCTACGTACATACCTATATACCTATATACCCACCATATAATTTATCACTTATCCTATTATATAATGAAATAGCTATTTTCTTTTCAACTTCATGTATAAATTATTTTATATAATGCAAAAAAAATCATTTTCCTTGCGTGTTAAGAGAAAGTGGCGGAACCAACGCACGCTTCGCTCTATCTTGTTACCAGATTATTAGAAAAATCATGGAAATATATCATGAAAAGGTTATTAGTAAGTAGCTGCTTTTTACATATCTGCGGCTTCACCCTTGTAGGTAGTCGAATAGAAACAACTCAATAAATAGAATAAAAGAGATTTGCATGAAAAATTAAATATTTTAAGTCACTGATGTACCTCTGCTATATAACTAAACTAAACGGAATAAACTCTTTGGATTCACAATATTGATTTAAAAATAGTAGTAAGTACATACACTAATTAAGAAAAATATATTGTGAATTTTACATAAAATTTCCTTAAAATCCTTCCATGAAAGCCAATAACAAAATAAGCCTTCGAACAAATAAGCACATTTGTTATTCCACCCAAAAATAGCTCTATTAGACAACTCTAATCAGATTTCGTAATACGAAATATTCTAAAGCTCTACAGCGCTACATCGCTTCAAGGGTACAAAACAAACACCCCTTTTCCTAAGAGATATTCAAATTCCGGCCGCCATCTTGCGCAAGACGT
>DWGR01001322.1:0-16640 GCA_018247715.1 Heliconius burneyi | reverse complement strand
ATATTTTTTTTTATATATATTTTTTAATATTTTTTATTTTTATATAATATATATATATATATATATATATATATATATATATATATATATATATATATATATATATATATATATATATATATATATATATATATATATATATATATATATATATATATATACTATTGGTAAGTGTTAAGAGATTTTTTTAAAATATAGGTATATTGATATTATATTAGTGATTTAAACTTTTAATGGTTAATTACAGAATTATAAAATAAAAGAAAAAATGAAGGAGGCCGTGGTGGTGCAGTGGTACTAGCGTTACTGTAAACATTACGGTTCTGGGTTCGATTCTCATTCGAGAAAATTAATAATATTTGTATTTTCTTCGCTTTGGTAACTCCAACTCACAATGCCTCGAGCATTAGGCAGAAAGTTGGGTAAGATACTCTATCTTAGCACTCGGTTTCCTCAGCCTATCCTCTATCCAAATGCGGCATGCAGCGTGAAGCTAAAAAAATGATGATTTTTTTGACGGTTACACTAAAACAGTGCAATATCTCTATAAGCTATTTAACTTCTTAAAAATTTTGTGTTAAACGAAAATATGTTTTTTAAATTTTAACTTAAAATCAGTTTTTGCAACACAATTTATTTATTAAAAAATAATCGGTCTTAGAGCACAAACTGACTCTGAGTAAACTTGTGCCAAGTTGTTTACTTCTTGGCGAAAGTTATTCATTTACTTTACAAGTACTTTTAATTTTGTTCTTAAATAAGTACAGCTTATACGGAATTAAAACAAAAAATATTTTTATTGTAATATAATTGATTATATTATTATTGTATGAACCGAATGAATTTAAAAATAAATATAAAAAGATTCATATATTATACAATTTTCTTTAGATATATATAACAAGAAGCTAACTAGCTTCAATATCTTTATACTCTTTCAGTTTTACGCTGTATAAAGCATGTAGCAGGGTAGGCAGAGGGAGCCTAGTGTTAAACTCTGTTCCCCACTTTCTGCCGAATTGTGGCATTGCGTATTGAGTGGCAGAACTCAACGCCGCGCTTAATCTTGATAGCAGAGCGAAGAAATGAAAATGGTAAATATTTAATTTCATCTAGTGAGGATCGAACCCACAATCTATCGCGTTCACGCTTGCACTTCTGCATCACCACTGACCTTATATTTATATTTTTATTTAAAAAATGTAAAAATATAAAATAATATATTGTAACTAAGACTTTAATATAAGAGAGTACTATTATATTTTATATAAAGACGCATATGCAAATTTCCCAAAGGTGTAATCTATGGCGTCTCTATCTAGCGACACTCTCATAGCACATCGCTATTGTCGACGTAGAGCAGTTTACAAACTACATAAGGTGGAGGTAGAGTCGAATTTATATTGAAATATTTATATGGAAAATAATTTGTTTCTTTATTTTTTTCTTTTTCTTTATAAAGCGCGGCGCTGATTTCTGCCACTCAACACGCAATGCCTCCAGAATTCGGCAGAAAGTGGAGAACGGACTGTTTTAGTACTTCCCTCTGCCTACCCTTGGTTCCCTCTATCTACCCTGCTGTGTGCGGGATACAGCGTGAAGGTGATTTGACTTTAATTTATGTTTCCTTCCTTTTGTTTAGATAAAGTAGATGATTAATTATTATTGTAATCGTATTTAATTTTATAATGACTGGGATCCGTAATTAAATATTTAAATATTTACGTTATTTGGTTCTGACTATTATTTTATTATTTATATTGTTATGTTTTATTTATCAGCTTCACGTTTGATCCCGCATGTATCATTGTAGGCGGGGGGGACCCTAGTGTTAAGATACTCCGTTTCCCAAAGTTTTGTTCCGCTCCCCAAAGTTTTTTATTCAAAACTGTCGGAAGCCGAGTAAAAGCCGATGTAAGCTCCCACAGTGACACATGCCACAATATTTAGAACCAGATTTGCTTTGAAATGTCAAAAAGCAATGATAAATTTTCTCATCTTCCTCAATTTATGGACGTGACAGAAACTTTGTTTTAAAATGTTCTTTAATTAAGAGTAGAGAAGTTTGCCTGTTATATTACAAACCTAATTAAAAATTTCTTATAACGTATGGGTATTTTTTATTATTTAAATTATAAACATAAATGTATCGAATTGGATTGGAATACGCAGCCAATATATTAAAACTCCTTTAAGCGGCACCAGAATGGCATAAATATATAACATTAAGTATTTTATAATAATAATACAGTTTCCCGCTGTATTCCGCTCACAGCAGGATAGGCAGAGGAAACCTCCTATTAAAACACTCAGTTTCCCACTTTCTGCCAAATTCTGCAGGCAATGAGTGTTGAGTGACGGAACTCAACGCCTCGCTTTGCCTCGACACCAGATCGAAGAAATGAAAACATAAAAGTAAATACATATTTCCTTTCCTCGAGTGGGGATTGAACCCACAAGCAGTCGATTTTGCAGCACACTTTGTGCCCCTGCGCCACGAGTCACGATTGACCTCCTGCCAATACGTAACTTACTCCTCAACAATACGTGATTAAACATTTAATTATGTAAATCTGGCTGCCTACGAGACATTTTTGGATTCGATCCTCACTCGAAGAAATCAAATAGTTCACTTCCTCGTTGTAGTAGACAAATTGCAGCGTTGAGTTCTGCTATTTCCAATACGCAATATCTAGAATTCGGGAGCAAATAAGAAAACGGTATGTCTTTCCTATGTTCTCTCTATCTATTCAGGCTGCAGTGTGAATAATTAAATTATTTGTTTTAAACTGCCAAAAATAGCATTACTGGGAAGGCGTCCAATATTAAACCGATATTTTATGCTTAACTGAATCCTAATTGTTACGAAAACTTAAAATATGTTAATTATCTTTAAACAAACGGTTTAAATCATAATTTGTTTTATCTCATTTTTGATAGTGATGTCACTCTTCATCACTCTCTCTATTCTAACCATCATTTGTTTTAGTCAATGGTTGTATTTTATTATTTTTTTTGTAGTAAAATTAAAAGAAATATAGAAATATAATACTAGAAAATGCACAACCATCATACATGACCTACTTTAATACTACACTAGTATATTATACGTATATATAACTTTTTTAATTTCAACATAACTCTACATTCAATATATCTAATTAAGAGCGCACTATACCAGCCCATAAACACAATAACGGCGCTGGGATGGGGAAATAAAGGTGCTTTGGTGAAATGACTGCGGGTACCGGTATATATTAACGTCCGATGCGAAATTACTTTTTTATTTTTTCTGTCCTTTTTATATATTTATTAACTTCATCTTCTATGAGGAAAGAAAGAGAGGGAGAGAGAAAGCTCTATATGTCTTTGTTGGGCGTTGTATTGTACATAAGAAATATAGTGCAGCATTATTAAAATTCTAGCTGTATCTGTAAATTCTAGCTGTAGTTTATATAGGGGATTTAGCAGGGAAGGTGGACGGAGCCTAGTGTTAAGAAACTCCGCTACCCATCTTCCCGCCAAATTCTGAGGGCGTTGCGTGTTGTGTGGCGAAATTAAACGCCGTGCTTTCCCTCGACACCGGAGTGAAAAAATGGAACCCACAACCAATCGCGTTTACACGCTTATGCCCCTTTGCCGTGAAAGTGAAATTTGCGTGAAGCTGAAGCCGTTTCCTTACATTCCATTGGACTTTCAAGACAATGCGTGTTCAATAGTGAAATTCAATACGAGCCTTGTCTTATTAAAGCAAGGCAATAAATATTAATCGATCCTCGAGTGGGAATCGAACCCAGATACCACGACGGTCTCTATCATATTCATAATGTACATATGCATCTATAAATCTTAATACAATAAACAACATCTTTAATGGAAAAAATTCCAGACAGAGTAAATTGTGAAAGACTTTTAATGAGACGAAACTGTGCATTTTTTACTCAATTACTGGGTTTGTCTGGCTTGAACGTTTATTATTATTTTTCCGGTAATGACTTAAATTGGCTCTAGCATACAACTCTCACGTATACGATACATGTTAACAGTACTAGAAAGTTAACAAAAGTGTTTAACTATGGATAAAAATCATTAATATACAATTAAAATTAATTTTAAATATAAAAAAATCAGCTTCACGCTGTATCCCGCATACATCAGGGTAGGCAGAGGGAACATAGTGTTAACACACTCCGTTCCCCACTTTCCGCCAAATTCTAGAGGCATTGCGTGTTGAGTGGTGGAACTCAACACCGCGCGAGACTATGTCTTAGTTAATTTTGGGTTGAAAACAGAAAAGACACATAATTTATACTGAACTTTTAGCCCTTCCTATGCATGACGAGAACTAATATAATTTTATCTTTGATTCTCAAATTTTTGTAAAATTTTTTAGGAATATATAGTAAAATTGACAGCTGTGTTTCGCTGCTTACAACCACTTAAAACATTTTAATATCAAAAATTACCCACCACGCCAATATTGATAAGTGTCTAAAGATAATTTAAATATTTTAAATATAAATTTAATTATTTTCTTAATTTAAAAAATAGCGGCGTTAGGTTCGACCATTGCACACACATCTTTTTATTATAAACAATTAATAATAATAATTTGCTCTACCATATCTATATTATGACCATAAATTTGTGTGTGACTGACACATGAAAAAAAAACAAAAAAATATCAAACTATTTATAATTACTTACACAAAACTATCCATATATATTTGTCAGTAATGTCAGTACTGGAAGTTAGTTCAAATTGAGTGTTCAGATTGTAGCTTGGTCGTTGCATTTTAAAAGATGGGAGAGTTAAGATCGCCACTTGACGTGTACTGAACGCGCATGCGCGACCCAGGGCCGCCTATCAAATATTAAAGTAATAATTCAATTACACGAATTATCTCTAAGTTTTGATGTTACTTCATTGGATTAATTTATGAAATACTTGTAAGTTCATAGAAAGGTATTGTAAAATCGTTATTTACGTGACTAGATAAAATTGCACAATACTAAAAATATAATAACAGTCAATAATATATTTTTTTCCAATAATTTGCTCTATACAACCTACCATGAAATACCTATATGGTATCAATATAATTTAATAAAAATTATCTTATATACCAATGCATCTATAAAAATATTTAAAGTTACCTCTTGTTAGTAATTAAACTAACCCCAACGTTTTAATCACTATATAGAACAACGGTTAATCTCAGGAAAACATCAGCCTTATCTATCTTATCACTGCAGGCTCTTATCACTGGATTTGCTAATTCACGATCTACAAATGAATATTTAATCGGCATGTGTCACCCCTGAAAATTCGGCTTGGTGTACTATCGTCATAGAGTTTAAGTCAACGCTAAATTTGCAGATGCGTCAGGATATTTTGTTTTTCTATATTTTTTTTAAATTAATTGTAAGATGGCTTGGTCATACATTTTTAATTAACAATAATTGTTATTTATGTTAGTTTTAGTTGTTACAAATATAAGTCACCCAGCCTAGAAATCGGGCATTATCAGCTAAGCCCATTTTTGTTGACTAGTAAAATAGGTAGTATTAAAATTGCGTAATATATTTCTACTAAATTAAAAAGAGTGGCCAAGTGTGAGTCGGACGCATGCACGAAGGTTTTCGTACCATAAAAACGGCAAAATATCAAGTCTTTTGTATGGAACACCCCTAAAATATTCATTTTGTTGTATTTTGTGGTATTTTGCTAATCATAGAGGAAACAAAAATACATCTTCTGTGAAAATTTCAACTATCTAACTAATATAGTTTATGAGATATAGTCTTATGACAGGCGGACGGACGGACAGCGAAGTCTTAATAATAGGGTTCTGTTTTAATCGTTGGGTACATAACCCTAAAAAGAGAAAAGAAGGTACAGAAAAGACTTCCCTCTACCCACTGCAAAAGATTGCAAAGGTGTCTTTTGAGAAACATAGATATCATTAGCATATTACCAATTTAATGTATATTTATAATTTATCTAATAACAAGCAATGTTTGATTATTCTCATTGAGAGGCTTTCGATAGCGCACAATAAATTTGCTGTTTTAAACGTATACGTTCTTTATATACATTGTCTTTTAGCTTTAGGCTGTATTCAGCATATAACTCAGACAGAGGGAACCTAGAGTTAAACCCTTTCCCACTTTCTACCGAATTTTTGAGGCATTGCGTTTTAAGTGGTGGAACTTAACGTCGCCTTTTATCTTTTTACCGGACAAGGAAATGAAAATATTCAAATGCCACGAAATGGCAATTGACTCAACGACACTTTATAACCATAAATATATAAATCAAAATAACCAAACGAACGCAACCAACAGTTAATGCCTAAAAGCACATCTACAATATAAGCTACGCGCGGGGCTGCGGGGTACGGAGCCACGCAGCCTCCCTTCCCAACAACGATTACTGATTAGTGAGGCGGCCTGAGCGGCGGGCCCCGCACGAGCTCGGCCGCCGCCATCATCCACTTGCCGGGACACTCACACTTGCCGGGACACTCGTACTCTGTTATCAATTGATTATCGCTAAAAACAGCTGTTTTGGTGCAAACATGTGCTATGTACAGTGCTTTTTGATTTTTGGTTGAAGCTCGTGTGGTTAGGCCGCGTGGCTGAGGTGAGTGACGTTTAGGACGTTGTCCTCTATGCTAGTATTTCCTGTTGTAGATGTAGATTTGTTGCAGAGACTGTAGGCTCTATATACTGTATATCTTCTTTGAGCTTTTGAGTTAGAACTCTACGCCAAATATATAAAACGATCTTATTATGTTTTTATTGGGGCTTAAACAACTCTTTAAGCAATCCAAACCGTCCTAATTGCAATATAAATCAATAATTACCTTGCTGCTATTAAAAAAAAATGTTACTAAAGATTTTCTTTACTATTTTTGAAATAATCAAATTTTGAGGTTATGTGGAAAGCAACAATGCTTACCAAGCGAGGTTCCAGATATTTTTAGAGGTTACTGCTATTTATTATTAATTAACAAACCATAAGCTTTTGCCAATATGGTAATAATGACTATACTAACAGAATTTTATATAGAACGAAAAAAATAACTCAATTTTGAACCAAGTCATGTTTAAATTGTATGTAAATATATGAAATAACAAATAATTAGTTATTATAAGATTATTATTGTTATATAATAGTACTAATAGCTTACTTAAAGCCATTTTTATATTTCAACTAGAGGGTGCGTATAAAAGCTATATTGGTATAGATCCCACGGCATTACACTAGGAATTTACATAAAAATCTTTTATTTCTCTCGCCCCGGAATATTCTTTGTTTCGAGATCCCTGTAGAAATATGATATGAATGTTGTAAAGACCTCTTTTGAATGCTATGGTTTATTAAAATAAGATTATTGTGAATATATTTGTTATTCAAAGAAACATTAACAGAACAGAAATAATAAGAATTTTCAATATAATTTCCAACATATTATAATTACATATATTTTGTCACCTCAAAAGGTTCTTTATAACTCTCAGAACATATGTATATGTTTCAGTAGATACAAAATTATTTATTAGCGCCACTCGCGGCTTCGCCTGCTTCTATTACTCTTTATTATTTTCTCTACTGAATATTTTTCGCGATCTAATAATAACATTATGATTTTAAAAACAACTTCTCTATATTGAAAGCTGAGAACTTTCAGCCAATTCAATGAAAAAATAATTTTGCAATATCAACGCATGCGATTCTTAATATTGACATTACTTTTTTATTTACAAGCCGATTGAAATAATACTAACACTAAATGATAAGGAATGATAATAAATATATAATAGTGAAAGCTGCATTTAAATCGGTTTAGTCAATTCTGAGATTAGAGTGAGCAAACGCACAGACAAACAGACAATGCGACAAACAGATAAAATAAAAATCATTGTTTTCGCTTCTATTACATTTTCTCATACATCATTAATGCACAGATAGCAATCTTATTATTTATATATGTATAAATTATTGTAATAGGCTACATAAAAAAATCTAATCTATATATACAAACAAGACATTTACTTTATAAAGATATAAAAACGAAGAAAATGTTCTCGATATAGGCTTTAATATATTTCAATGTAAAAGCTAGAATTTATGAATAGCAATTATTATTTATAATACATATTATGCATAAAATATAAGTGAAATTGATATGAAGACTAATATTTCATATTGAAGATAAACAGCGTGGGCAGACTGTAAAAATATAGACTCATAAACCTGAAAGAGGTTTCGTTTTAAGTGTGTCTACAGATTTTCTTACACATGATAGCGTTGTTCAATAAAATCACAATTATATAAAGATTGTTATTAATAGTCTTGTTTTGAAAAAAGTAAGTCATCTGTTTATCTTTTATTATATTTTTCTAGAGCAGAAAGTTCTAGAAGGCTAGATATTTAGGTAAGCCTACATTTTCTTATACATGAAATGACTTTAAGATGGTAGCAAGCGTAGCTTTGTCGTAGCATCAAAGTTTGACTCACGAGTTGTTTTGAATATATTGATTCAAATTTACAATACATTTATCTTTTTTTTTATGGAAAAAGCATGGCAAACGAGCGTACGGGTCACCTGATAGTAAGTGATCACCGCCGCCCACGACACCGCGTAACACCAGAGGAGCTACTGGTGCGTTGCCAGCTTTTGAGGACTATTTATCTATCTATTTATGTATTCCAGTCCACTCGACGGCCACAATCCGAGGTTTAAGTCCCGCAGGGGGTGCCCTTACAGTTTTCGACTTCCTCACAGGCAGCCACTTAGTGCTTGCATTTCTTCAGGGACAGGGTACCCTCTTCCCTACCCAGCTGATGTCGCTGTAAAAGCCAATAGGGCCAACAGCATTAACCTAATGTTCGAACAAAAAATCGATGTATAAAAAATACCTTTGCAAATAGTATAAAATGCTAAATAATAAGATAAGATATAGATATTCCAAATTAATATTTTAAAATAACATTAATCTTTTAACATTAACTAGTACAAAATAAATAAATAGGTTATTTATACATTATGATGCCAGCTTATAAAAGAGTATCTTGACCTAAACATGATTAAATCTGGCAGGTGAAATAAGAAAGTTTGTATTCGTGGCCTATTTCCTTTGCATTAAAACATCTAAAAGGCAGGCAATGCAATTATCAAATGTACATACGAAATTCTGTAATTTACTTAAGCTATAATAGAATTTAAGTAGGTTTAAGCAATCTAATGTAAAAATCTTATTTATACAAACATATACAAATAGGATCACGTTGACATAATAAAAGAAGAATCATCTAAATCGGTTGACGATTGAGTTATTTGCTCATTTGTCGCGCACATACCGAATGTCTATTTAAGACTTATGTAATTTTCTCATAGATAACATTGTCAGAAATAGACCAAAAAATGGGACCACACGGGAAGCACTACCTTTCAAACAAAAAAAATCATTAAAATCGGTTCACCCAGTTAAAAGTTATGAGGTAAAGAACATTAAAAAATAACTACAGTCGAATTGATAACCTCCTTTTCTTACAGAAGTCGGTTAAAAATTAAAATTAATAATGCTTATTTTTTATAAATACATACGAACAAAGGAAATTTTGATTAGAGATCCAATTTTTTTTTTCAGATCATACTTGCACATTTTTTTATTTTATTAAAGCTGCGATGCAATGAATGCAAAAATGCAATGATGTAGTTCAATTCTAGGAACAGATAATAAAAATCTAGTATTTTATTTATCAAACTGGTACCATTTTTAAGGCGATCTAAAATTGTTCTATTTATTTGTAATTTGATATATATTTCTTTTGCTGACGCTATCTTTTACTTTGATATGTGACATATAGCGTGTTATGGTAATTATACATATTTATATGGTTTTGTAAGTTCTGTTTAAGACAAGAAGGTCTCTTACTTGTTTGAGAAAGTTTTCAGTAAAAAAATGAGCTTCCCGCTGTATCCCGCACGCAGCAGGGTAGGCAGAGGGAACCTAGTGTTCAGACACTCCGTTCCTCACTTTCTGCCGAATTCCGGAGGCATTGCGTTTTGAGTAGCAGAACCCAAGGCCGCGCTTGGCCTCGAAAAGGGCGAAGAAATGGAAATATAAACGTAAACAAATATTTCACTTCCTCGAGTGGGGATCGAACCCACAACCGTCGCGTTACAGTCACACCCTTATGCCGCTGCGCCGCGACGTCCTCTTTTCCAGTAAGTTCTCTTAATAGCTGCCAAATCCTAAAATAGGAGTGGGAAGACGATAAAGGAACCCTTTTAACGTTCACCCATACTTAACTAACTTATCGAGTTTGAGATAATCCGATTTTATGATAATGTACTAATATTATGAATGGTGAGGAAATTTGGTTATTTAGTACTTATAATATCTTGTTGATATAGTATCACATAATAATGTAATATTAATATCTGCATACAATGATAGACAGAGGGAGCCTAGTGTTAAGACACTCCGTTCCCCACTTTCTGCCGCGTTCTGGAGGCATTGCGTGTTTGATTGGCAAAACTCAAAGCCGCGCTTTGCCTCGACACTAGAACGAAGAAATGGAAATATAAACGTAAATAAATTTTTCACTTCTTCGAGTGGGATCGAACCCAAAACGAGTCGATTTTGCAGCGCACGAAGTCACACCCTTGTGCCGCTGCGCCACGATGGCCTTTTTGTGAAAACCATTTCGTGGTCAATAATTCTTTTTTTTTTTCTCTAAGTATGTTTTTTTTATTATTTATAAATCGCAGATACGTGTAGCTGATTATTACAAATCATTGCGCTGTGAACATGAGTTTATACTCCATGGGCGGGAAAGATTATTCTCAAAATATAGGTATGTTTGAGGTCAGTCGTGGCGCAACACAACACGTAATCGCGACTGGTTGTGGGTTCGATTCCCACTCAAGGAATTGAAATATTAAATTTTTTTAATTCCTCGCTCTGGTAACGGCGTTGAATTTCGCCAATTGACAAGCAGTGCCTCCAGAAATCGGCGGGAAGTGGGTGGAAAATCAACTAGTGATATTAAAAAAATATATTTAACTTGTATTTATATGTATAGTAAAACTATATTAAAATAAAAATTGTTATTTCGGTAAAGTAACCATCTGAATGATAAGAATGAACTTCAAATATAGTCTATAATGGAAATAAAAAGGAGGATTTGGTTCATCTTTTGCCATTGCTTCTAACTTAATTCAATACTTAACGCGATAAGAGTTTCGCCGGTCTTAACGACGCTTATGGAATATAAGCTGCCTTATCAAGTAAATAAAAATAAGTACCAAAAATACTATATATACTTTTATTATACAAGAGAAATTTAACATTTTTAAATACAAATTATTAAAAAATTCTTCTGAGGGTCCAAGCCATCGGTTAGCCATGGTGTCGTGAGGGTCAGCGTTTGATTTTGAGTCTGATGGTTGTTCGATACCTTCTCGATAGAATTAGTACCTAGCATTTATTTTTACATTTTCTGGTAAGACAAAATTATTTTCACCATTCAAAACACAATGTCTAGAATTAAATGAAAAGTAAGAATGGCTACCTGATATATACTGCCGACCAAAAGTTTGCACAACACTCATTGATGTTTTGAAACAATAGGCCTTTATATGATGAATAACATAAAAATATACAAAAATAATGACTCTTGGAAATTCTTTAATAACAATAGAAGATGCAGGCGTTCAAATTACCTCTAAATCATAAATAATTTTGAAGTATTTTGTTGGTAATAAAGATTTTTACAAGTGGTCCTAAACTTTTGGCCGGCAGTGTATAGATAGTAAGTACCTAGTGAAAAAATATATAACTCCCTTATTCTTTGTTAACAATAAATGATAAATATTTTTTCTACTCCACACTGAATTCCGCAAATAGCAGGAGAAAACTTAGTGTTAAAACACTCCGTTTTGCACTTTCCGCCCAATATTTAGAGGTACTGCGTGCCTTTTTTTAGCCTTAGTGCCAGAGCGAAGAAATGAAAATATTAGTTAATAATGTTTTATTCCTCGAATGGGGATCGAATTCAAAACCGTCGCGTTACAGTCACACCCTTCTGCCACTGCGTCACGACGGCCTCAATAATAAGTATTTTATTCCTTAATTAAATAAAGCTTTTCTTAGAGAAACCTGGCGCTATAAAATTACTACGTTGTCATGGCAACAACTACAGTCCAATTAACGTTTCATATATTTTTTCTAGTACCGTCAATTATTACATAGATACGAAATCTATCTCTTATTATTATTAATTAATAATAATAAATTAATATTACTTGTAAGGCAATTGTGACGTTAATATAGCAATTTTTTATTGACTTATACATTTTTATTGACTTATAAATGTACGAGTATATTACGTTTTCGTCATCATCCAAATATCTATATACTAGTGGCATGCTAGCGGCTTCGCCCGCTTGCCTGAGTACGCTATACAAATACGACTTAAACCATTGAATACAATATTGCAATCTTGATATAGATATAGATTGTTATATAATTTTCGCAAGCAAACTAATGCCTTGAGTCCATTTAAACGAGTATAACTTTTTTGTAATGAACCGATTTGGATATAACTAACTTTAGATGTTAAGTTGAGCTAAAACAAAGCAATTGGTGAAAGTTTGAAGTAAATCGGCTAAGTACTTTCGAAGATTAGCATGATCATACATACAGACAGACAGACAAGAAATTAAGAATATATTTTTGCTTTCTATTAATCTTTTTAAGTGTCCCTCTATCCATTTCAGTCAAAAATATTAAATGTACAGACAAAATATTTTAACTGTTTTATTATATATAGAGATTATTATGATGTTCTTTAATCTTCGAAAAGAAACGAATCGAAAGAGTTCACCAGATGGAAATATGTACTTAAACGGCTGGAATAATTTTTCAGTAATTTAGATTTGATTGGGAAATATTAAAATATTTATTCATTTAATAAGAATAAGAAGAGTGGAGAAGAATCATATGGTTATCTTTTTACTAGACCACTGTTTTGACCAAAACAGTGGTGGAAAGAACTAAGTATTTTTAGCTTTACACTATACAGCGTGCACCCACATACAGCAGGGTAGGCAGAGGGAACCTGAGGTTCACACACCCCTTTCCCCATTTTCCGCGAAATTCTGGAAGTTTTGCTTGTTGAGTGATATAACTCCCTGTGCTCTGCCACACCACAGAGAAGTAATGAAATATTAATCACTAAACACTCAGTGTCTACAGAATTCGGCGGTAAAAGTGAGAAATAGAAATAATGGGAACGGATGGTTTAACACTATGTTCCCAGGTTCTCTCGGTCTATAATTTTCAAAGAATGACTCAGTAATGCTAATATTTGTAGAGCTTCAGGCGCTCACCTTTACATTTTTCATTCTTATTTCACTTACGTTTATTTTGAGCGTGCTATACCATTTCACTAAAAAGGGGCCAGCAGTAATTTTAATTTCGTAATAGTTATTCCTAAGATTTAGTGTATGTAAACAAACACATTATTCAGCCTTATAATATTATACAGCTGAATATATAGATTGTAGGTAATTAAACAAAATGGCATTTGTATAACAAACAAGATCTACAAATGTTTACAGTAATTCATTTACCTGGGATATATCCGTATATTGTTCAGACATGTACAGAATATTAGTTTCGATTCTTGACGGTGGGAAAATCAATTTTTTTCAAACAAAAAAAATTATGTATTAAAAATAAATAAAACCAGCTTCACGCTGTATCCCGCACACAGCAGGGGGTGAGGGGAGGTATAAAATAAATATTTGAATATTGCACAAGATTCCTCAATTTATTTAATGCCTTAAAGTGTATGGAGTGGCGGAATTTAATGCCGAGTAGAACTCGGCGTTAACGTTAACGTGCTTGAGAGGCAATGAAAAGAAGCTGAAGATTACAATCAATTACCCCCTTACTCAGCTGCACCACAAAACCCTCAATTTTTATTTATCAAGGAAAACTGTCTCCTCATGACTTTTTCCAACAAGAGCAGCAAAAGACATTTATCTACTTTTTATAGTGAAGTATGTCATTGAAAAATGCCTTTGTTGAACAACTTTTGCTAAGGCAATATATTCTGATTATTTCTTATATTTACAGTGTTTCTTCATCAGATTCTAGATTTTAAATTTTATATGTCGTTGGAGATGTCTATCGAGCTTAACAACAACAACTTTAGCTTTGGCAGTATTTCTTATAATTTATGGATTAGCTGGGCCTCTTTTAATATTGCAAATATTATCCAGCTGGCCAAATTTTAGCTTAGGCGATATTTGATTATTTCTTACATTACAGCTGGACGGGTATGATTTTTCATGAGATGTTCAAATTTGTTACTTTTTCGTGTCAGTGGAAAATAACTGACAGGTAGTAAATTCTTATTATAGAGGCATTTCATTATTTATTATTCAGGAGTATCCCCTGTGTGGCTTTGCCTGCTAATGTGTGTGTGTAGTATGTTAGTGATTTTTTTGATAATCTCATATATCATCCATGAATAACAGTTTTATTATATGAATATAGATACTCTTTTGACTCTCTCTTCCATCGTCAATGTTTCAATCGGATTAAATTGTCCATCGTCAAAACAATTGAACTTAGTGATCTGTGGTTGGTATTTCAAGCTTGAATACTAAACTGAATTGTGGTTATACTCTGCTGTCTTTGTTCAGCTAGCTGCCTCCATTTATAATATTATTATTAAACTTAGTTTTGTCAAACATCAAATAGTATTACATTTAACTTACATAACATTTACATGCTTTAGATGGATTGATGGTAATGTAACATTTTCATTACATTATTATTATTATCTAATATTATATTTGAGGCCGTCGTGGCGCAGCGACACAAATGTGTGACTGTAACGCGATGTTTGAGGGTTCGATCCCCAATCGAGGAAGTGATATATTCATTAACGTTTCTATTTCCATTTCTTCGCCCTGGTGTCGAGGCAAAGCGTGGCTCTACCACTCAACACGCAACGCCTCCAGAATTCGGCAGAAAGTGAGGAACGATCTGTTTTAGCACTAGGTTCCTCCTGCCAACCCTGCTGTTTGCGGGATACCGCGTGAAGCTGATTTAATTAATTTTTTTATTTAGATAATAAATAAATAATAAACATAAAGTTTCTATAAACAATATACTATAACACAGAAAGCAGTACGTTGCAATGCTAAAAAAAAACAATAAAATATCATAAAAGAAATTTAAGTTGTAATATAAAAGGAAGTTACAATATAAGCTTACATAATTTTCGTATAACGCTTACATATAACATAGAAATTACTCACAGATTACTATTACTAATATATAATATAATTAAATTTAAAGTGTGTTTGGCGCTCGATGGCTGTAAATTTTTGATTATAAATGTCTCACTGAGTTTCTTGTGTCGGTTCTTCTCAGGTCAGAGGATTTAACTTTAGTGAACTGGTGTTTTATTGAGTAGACTGAGATAGAATGGCTGTTCTGTGTTCTGTGTGTGTGTCTCAGGGTTTTCTAACAAAATAATGGAAAACCATCCAGGTCCGTCTAAATTTTAATGCGGAATTTTTTATTCCGTCAAAAATATTAATCAACTCAACTCAATTAAAACATATTATATTTATATATTCTACTAGCGGACCCGGACGTGGCTTCGCACGCTTGAACTATACGAATATTTATTAAACATATTCATGAAATTATTTTCAGTTTTCAATAGCATTAGAATAAGCTAAAAAAGAATAATAAATGGAGACTTATTATTAAAAAAATATCTGAATAATCAAAATGAACAAAGAAAAGAAGTAACTAAAGGAAATTCTTAATATTAGAATTAAAAATCATAAATTTACTTTTTCTAATATCATTAATATTAGAAAAAGTACCTAAAGTTTTCTGTGCGCTCTAAATGATTATAATTACAATACATTAAGTGTATAACATCGCTATAGATAGCCGAACTGAAATAACCAAATATTCTTTCCTAAATTTTTAAATTTTTTTTGTACGAGCTTGAATTCTATTAGAAGAGAAGGAAAGTGTAGTTGAAATGAATTATAAACAGCATAAAATTACATAAAATTTAACAATAGTCCGAAAATGTACGAAAATTTACAAAACTATCAAAGTCATCTCCCCGTTATTTCGAATCAGTGACATCTTAATTATTTATTAGAATGTGTAACAGTAAACTATAATTAAAAAAAAGGTTAATATGACATAAATAATGGCATAATGAGTGAACGAAACAAACAACCTCATATGTCACTCTGTCCATCATCCATAAAACGTTGATTACAAAAGGGTATTTAATATAATTAATTATGAAACCAAACAATGGCTCCAATAAATTAGGGCCAGTATTAAAATAAAATAACCGCTAAATAACGACGGGAATTTAAATAGGAAAAGCGTCAACGAGCTTGTCAGGCGTCAGGCATCACGTTTCAAGATGGCGTCGGCGCCAACCTCTTTGGCGGGAAACGTGACAGCTCCTGTTCGTTCGGAATTACGATATACTAAAATCTCATATACTGTAAATAGTAGAAGCTGTATATGTTAAATAAGGTTATGTTGATATAAAGCAGATTAAT
>DWGR01001321.1:0-16644 GCA_018247715.1 Heliconius burneyi | reverse complement strand
TACAACACTGTTACTGCTTACGAGTGCTAATGAACACACATCTATTTTTTTGTGTTTATAGGTTACGTTTATACAGAATAATAAGAAATATTAAATATCAAAGTAAGACAAAAAGTATAAAACGGTGCTGACACATGAAAATTTGGGGGAAATATTTATTAAAAGAAAATAAATGCAGTAGCAAGTGAAAATAATTAAGTCTAACGAAGCTTTTGAATGGATAAATTAAAAAAATTATAGCCTATTAATGAACATGCCAAGTTTAATTGATGTCGTGGCTTTATTGCTATGTTTCCGTAGCATTTAAAGGAGATTAAAAGATCTGTAACCGACACAAAGACTAAAGAGGATTGGCAATAATTAGGAGCGATTGATTAAGGTGGAGACCAAGACCTGTGGTTTCTGTACATTTAATAAATAAAAATTGTTGAGATGACAAAATAACTCTCTTAGAAATTATTTTTTTTGTTCAAATAAATGATTGCGACAACAAAATTCTAGTCGAACAGAATTACCGCCCACACGTTACTTGTGTGCATAAATAGCCAGTGCTTTACGGATGAGCGGTATTTTAGGACTCACCGGCGTATCTGATCCTACTCACTAAAACCCAGCGAAAACCAAACCAAAATAAGACATCGCAGGATGGCTTGCGCATATTACTATGACTTTTCGGTGGAAGTCCGCCTATTGCGGGCCCCCATCGCCTTCAGGGTGGCCCTTAGTTTCTTTTACCACCCACAGCTTCGATTACTTGCAGGAGGACTACCCTGACCCTCCTGCAGCAGCTCATCTAGGGTAGGGGGAGTTGAAGATATAAATACTTTTTCTACCTCCTGGTGTACCGTGGTGAAGCGACTCTTCATTCGCGCTGGACTCACGCACTCTATCCGCGTTCTCATTCATTGCGATTACTGATTCCGAGACCATTGCAGACCAGCTCCGTTCGCTATCCAGCATGGCTTTCACCACAATAGACAGTGATAGATTCCTACCCACTACAGCTATCAAGTGGCGTCCAAGCGGGACATTCGACCATTGTGATGCGCTGGGTTATCGGAGACATTCCACTCGTGGCGACTTGGCAGCGACTTCTCCCGACGCGCAATCGGATGCAGGTATTTGCGGAAACAGCGTTGGCCCGTCAGTACCTGCATCTTGATAAGAGCGGACTGCCTCCACCGTCACTGGGCCTGTCGCCAGGAACCTCAGGTCTTCTCTCCATCGCCAGATCAGGGGTTCGTCCGCTCTCCTCCTGATCCGCGCGGTCTTCTCCCACAATGGCTGTACGTCTCGCCACCGCTCTCTTGCTCGGAATGCATGTACTCTGGCAAGAAATTATTCCTGCCAAGAGACAACTCTCTTCTCGCTGCCGCCGCGCACGTCGCGCTCGATCGAATCGAGATCGATCGAAAGAAATCGAATCCACAACTTGTCACGTTTAGAGTCACACGCTTGTGCTTCTGCGCTTCTAATGGCCTTGTTATACATTTAATGTAATGTAATTATTACATGCAAATCAAAATAATATTTTAATATTAACGGAATTTTTTAATTGTCTATTTTAATGAATAATTTAAATTAATTTCAATATTTCTATTCAATATTGTGATATAATATAAATTTTATTATAGGTAACTTAATTTTATATACCCTATAAACCTTCATTAGTTTTTTTCTTGTTTAACTTCCTTATTATTAAATTAAGAATACTAGAAGTTCTAAAGGTTTAATAAGAAGTAATTGAAGTTTGAAGGAGGTCGGAAGTTTTACTTGACTATCTGTACTTATTTTAAGGCTTTTTGTAGCTTCAAGGTGCATACTGCACATAACAGAATAAGCAGAGGGAACCTGGAAACCTAGTGTTAAGACACTTTCATTTAGTTTCTATTAAGACACTTCCATTCTCCACATTTAACTGTATTCTCGAGGAATTCCGTGTTGAGTGGCGGAACTTATCGCCTTATCTTTTTATCTCGTTACCAAAGCAAGAAAAATATTTAACTTTCATTCTCCTAGATGGGAGATAAGCCAACAATTGTCGCGTCCACAGTCATACCCCTGTACCACAGGGCCAGGACGACCTCAAAAAGAAACTAAGTTAAAAAGTACTTATAACATTTTTCTTTTTTTTTAATGGTAAAAGCATAGCAAACGAGCGTAATAACCTGATAGTAAGTGATAACCGCCGCCCACGACACCGCGTAACACCAGGAGCTACTGGTGCGTTGCCAGCTTTTGGGGTGGCTGGGCCCCGGAGCCCGGCATTACCTAATGCGAAACGCAGTGGTATAAAGCTACTACTTCACGCCAGTTTAAAATACCGGGGGTGGTAATTATCCGGTCGAGTCTGCCCATGCGTGTCGCCATTGCTGGCGGCGTGACTCTCCCACTCGTACTTTAGCTCTTTCAACTACTGTTTTGATTATATGATAAAATACATACGAAATGCAGCGAAAACGATGCACAAACGCTCGTACCTTTTGATTGCTTTGACTTAAAAGCTTGATTCCTCCTCTTCAGCTCCAAGAGACTATTGACCTGAATTATTGATATTAATTTGAACAAAGTGATTCTATAAGAATCCCTTTTTTATTTTTGAGTTGCGTTTTAAATGTGTTTAACGAAAGTAATACACATATTTATTTTATCTGTCTAGTTTTATAACTCTACTGAAATGTGTTTAAAAAGCACCTGACACCTGTCCAGTGTCTGGGGGACGATAATACAACTTATAAGTGCTATACGAGATGTCGTTTGCAATATTACAAAGTTATCCTTGTGGTTAATATTTTTTTATCTGCTATATAAAATTATACTAGGAAAAACTAATATCTTTATTGCAAAATCTTTATTGCAATGTAAAGATTTGAACAAGAATATTAACAATTTCTTTATAAAGATATTAAATATCTCATCTTATGATAAATTCTTTATTTATTAGAGCTTGTAATTAAAAGGCGTGTTGATAATGATTTGATTTTAATCTTCTTTTACAGCTTCATTTCGCACGTAGCAGGGTAGGTAGAGGGAGCCTTAAAGAGTGTTCAGATACTCCGCTCACACCGTTATACTTCCGCTGCGCTACGATGGCCTCTTTACTTTCATATAATCATATCTTATATATAATATATAGTATATAAAAGTACAATTCCTGAAGTAGTATTTAAAAACAAGCTAATCTCAGAACTTTAAACGATACACTCAAAGTTTCCTCTGAAACTTTACATATTCTATAACAATTATCATGCGTGAACAAGTCAGTAATTTTTATTATAAGTACAATTTATATCAATACATGTAAAGTGTTAGTAAAGTATATTTATTTTCTTCCTTAGTGGATATAGGGGAGCTTCGGCTTATCGTTGGCGGCCAGCCCGGGTCATATCAGCCGGTCACATCGCGCCTCTATTTGGGATATAAATCATAGGAAACACACATTTCCTTTCCACAAAATGCTCAAGGCTAAATGTATTTTCCTCGCGAGTGTTATTTATAAGTAAAATAGGGTAAAGTAATATCACGTATACCCCTCCAATTGGCTCTTGCTCCTGTTTGCATACAGACTGTTTATTTTATTGTTTTTTTTCTTTTAGCTTTATTATATTACTGCAAACGTTATAAGAATTTTGTTTGGAGTTCTGAAAAGGTTAATTGGTACAAAAGGGGCTCTTTTAATGGTTTTTTCTTGTGCAAATGTTTGTCAAAGTTTAAATAATAAAAACGAATTAGCTGTGAATGACCAATTGAGGCTTTGAATCGAGTTAAATAAGTGATGTTAAAACAAATTATTCAGTGAATATCGAACCCACAACCATCGTGTTAGCAGTCAAGCGCTGTCAACTTACTAATAATCTAAAAAAGTATCACTCCACAAAAAATGGAGGCACGTTTTTGCGCGGTGTTCTAAAAGATTTATAATGGGTCCTGCTTCCAGGGTATCCATGGTAAATGGTGAGAGTACTGCCAAACAAATTGAAAATCAATGAACCGCGGAATTCAATTTGATATTGAAAGCCATCTCTCTCGTTGGCTCGGAGGCGTCAGAGTACTTGCGATATCTCTCTTTGAGTTCGCTTTACATTATATTTCATATAAAGACCAATATTCTCACGTTGAAAAGACATTTCGAGTCACATATAATTTCAGCTTTATATTTCGAAAGCCTTTTAGTTTTATATTACGTGTTTATAGGTCTTAGAGAGGTTTATGATTACATTTACTATTACGTCTGAGTCATTATTTGTTATTTATTAGTTCTGTATATTTCTGTATGTAGATACACTTTTCCGTTACTAAGGCACTAAGATAGGATGTTATAATATTCCGTGCTTACAAAATTAGAATATGGGATACACTGTGAAGCTGAATCTAAATTATATTTTAATAATACGTATGTACATTCAATATATATATGTTCTATCTTGGAATTATTAATAAGACAGGTGAAAAGACAGACAAAGTTCAGAGATAGCAGAAATATAAAGATATATTTTGTATATTTTATATCATTTTAATGTCTTCCATACAATTCAAAATAAAAATACACAAAATATATTAAAATATATATCTATAAATAAACAAAAGAAAGCTACGAGTAGTGTTAAGCAACTACATCCTCATCCATAACTTTTTTTAAATACAAATATTGTGAGCGTAATAAAAAATACAAATCAAAAATTAAATGATACAAAATTAAAGCGAAAAGAAAGTAATAAAACTTTGATATCAAATACAAATTAAATTAAACGTACAGCGATGTTATAAATACTGAAATTATTAGGAGCACTCAACTTCACCACCACGTGTGTTCCCGGCTTAGAATAGGATCACCCTGGTACTGGTGGTGTCGTAAGAGGCGACTAAAGTACGAGTGGGAGAGTCACGCCGCCAGCAATGGCGACACGCATGGGCAGACTCGATCGGATAATTACCACCCCCGGCATTTAAAACCGGCGTGAAGTAGTGGCTTTATGCCACTGCGTTTCGCATTAGGTAATTCCGGGCTCCGGGGCCCAGCCACCCCAAAAGCTGGCAACGCACCAGCAGCTCCTCTGGTGTTACGCGGTGTCGTGGGCGGCGGTCATCACTTACTATCAGGTGACCCGTACGCTCGTTTGCCATGCTTTTACCATAAAAAAAGAAAAACCTACTCGCATGTGGGTACTTATTCCGCAAAGCTGTTAACTTTGTAATGTTCCGATAAGCCTATATACCAACCAGTCTTCGCCAGCGTATAATTAAATGTTATACTTATGTTAGTATGTTTTGTATGTTTACAGTTCCTTCTCACGCGACACAAGCACAACGTTCAATTTCTTTTGTGTTTAAAAATATTCCTAATCTTTACTAAACTGGACTTAATACTTGAAGCGATTTGATAAGATTATAATGTAATCGCTAAATAAAATATTTTCTTAAGAAATTCTTTTAAGTATATTATAAGTAAATGTTTTAGTGTTAAAATAATATGTGAAGGGAAAGATTTATGGGCAACCATTAATTAAAATGTCAGCACGATTACAGTGGTCACTTGACCATGTAATACATTTAAACTGTTATAGGGCTCCGTCCCATTATTTTTTAAAATGTTCTTGCGGTCTATGCTTATATAATATATTTGTGTGCGGTTTATATTAAATATTTATTAAACATGCTATTTTCTATTATAAGTATGTATGTATGCAAGATTGATAATAATTACTAGTAAGAGTAAAAGTAGAATAACAGGCGAATTACTAATATTAATTATCTTATTATAAGAGAAAATTGTGTGGAAACTCTTTCTCCTTTACTCTACGTCCGTTTAAAGCCAAGTGCTTTGATACCCTGGTTCAATCCGTATTTCATCCTCATATCTATTTTCAACACTGGCGTATATAATTTGATATTATTTGCAATATTTTGGGAATTGAAATAATTGTTTAGATTGTAGTTTTGTTTGTTCTCTACTGTCTGCTCCTATTTGAGATATTGACCTGAGAATATCGGAGAAATCAAAATAATATACTTTCCCTTGAATAGGGGTCGATCCACGTTTACAGTCAGATGCTGTCCAACTGAGATGCGATGACTTCTATAATCTATACGTCTAATAATAGATTATAGACTTTGAACTTGTAGTTGATTGATAAATAATAAACAGACAAAATTAGAAATGAACTAGACTTAGAAATTTGACATCTAGGTAGATTTAGAAATGTAGGGAAGCTCTGGAAGCGGATTTCTCGAAACTCTTACGAAAACGCCAAAAAACGAGATTATTCATCATACGTCTTAAAATTCTGCCAAATAAAGTCACAGGTAACAACTACTATTTCATTTAAAGTACATTAGCATATATATCGCTTATAAAACATACATGTAGGAAGATATATTAAAAAAAAACAGCTACACGTTGTATCCCGCACACAGCAGGTTAAAGGTTAGGGAATCCAGTGTTAAGACACATCGTTCCTCACCTTCTGCCGAATTCCAGAGGCATTGCGTGTTGAGTGGCAGAACTTAACGCCGCGCTTTACCTCAATACCAGTAAAGAAATATTTCACTTCCTCATGTGAGGATCGAACCCCCGACCGTCGCGTTACAGTCATACTATTGTGCCGCTACGCCTCGATGGCCTTAATAAGGTATATTGACTAATACTTGTTAATTTAGTGTACGCCGCATCAAGTACAGCGGGAAGATAGACTAAGCCACAAATCCTATAGGTTGTGGTGTTTATGGAAAAGTCAATCGACGTGAATCCGATATACCATCAAGCCGATAATATAATCGGAATGGGACGTCGTTATCTCCTGCTGTATTTAGTCATAGAAGTTGTCAATCGTACGTCAATCACCAGTCAGATTTATTTTTCTTTTTCATTCTCATCATCTGATTTATAATCCGAACAAGTATTTCATTCGTTACAAACAAAAATAATATTAATGTAGGATTTAATTTAAATCAGCCAACGATATGTTTTATCTGTATTATCTGCCTAAAGGCTACTTACTATTTTAAGAATTACTTTAAGTTACGAATATTATAAGAGATGAAAAAAATATTATTTTCTCTTGCACGTTTTCTTTTATGTTCCGTTAGTTAATAACATTAGAATTTATTTCAAAATTTTTCATCTACTCAGAAAATTTGTGTCAGTTAAGGTGATCAAATACGTTCACAAATCATAGTGACATCAACGTTATTGCAAAGCGCGGAGGAGAAATGTACTCGACTTAGTAGGTAAGTACCTATTCTCTAGGAATTCTCGTTAGTGATATGTTACCATTCTTCACTGTGGTCTCAACGAACTATACTTGATTTGTTTCAACTCTCTCTCTAAAGAAGTATTCTTTATTGCTGATATCATTTGATATGATCTAATGGTTGTATGTGCCATTTTATAGGAAATTTATGGTTTTTTAATAATTTAATTATTTGTAATATAATAAGAAGTTTAGCTCGATACCAGAGCGAACACATGCAAAGAACATATGAAAATATAAGATATTTCATTTTCTCGAGTGGAAATCGAACCCACATCCTGTTACATTTACAATCGCACATTAGTGTCTCCGCGCCATGATCACAATCTAATTTAGGAAAATATAAAAAATAACATCTTGTATACTATAATATAACCCATAATATTATTTAATATGACACGTGTGTTTAATATAAAAATATGGAAAAAGTTAATCCTTTAATATTGTTGTTTGTTTTTTCTTTTCTCATAATATCAATGTTGTGTATGTAAACATTTATAAAGGATAATATGAGCCGCTTTAAGCGGAGTGTGAGGTTGTCCCATTATTGTAATTTGTAGCCATAAAAAATATTATTCAAATTTTACACTACATATAATAGAGGCCAACGTGGTGCAGGGGCGCAAATATGTGACTGTAATGCGACAGTTTTGGCTTCGATTCCTACTCGGAGAATGAATTATTATTTATTAATATTTTAATTTCTTCCTTTTGGTACCAAGCCACAAGCGCGGCGTTGACTTCCGCTACTCAACATGAAATGCCTCGAAAATTTGCTAGTAAATGGCGAACAGAGGGTCACTTTTTTTTTTATGGTAAAAGCATGGCAAACGAGCGTACGGGTCACCTGATAGTAAGTGATCACCGCCGCCCACGACACCGCGTAACACCAGAGGAGCTACTGGTGCGTTGCCAGCTTTTGGGGTGGCTGGGCCCCGGAGCTCGGCATTACCTAATGCAAAACGTAGGGGTATAAAGCCACCACTTCACGCCGGTTTTAAATGCCGGCGGTGGTAATTATCCGGTCGAGTCTGCCCATGCGTGTCGCCATTGCTGGTGGCGTGACTCTCCCATTCGTACTTTAGTCGCCTCTTACGACACCACCAGTACCAGGGTGATCCTATTCTAAGCCGGGAACACACGACACAGCGTGAAGATAAAAAAAAGCTACAATTAACGAAGTAAGGAATAGTATGGTATAATATTAAAGTTAATAATAATTTTAAAAGGAGGTATATCTAATATGTATCAGAAATGCAAACGACAATTAAAATTTAAAATTAAAGATTTATGTACCGTTCTTGTGAAAATTACGACTTCAATGAAAATTATTAATTTAGTTATTAGCGGGAATATTCCACCATTTTCTCAGCAAGGGATAAAGAAAATTGAATTATATGGTTAGAGATTGGATCCTATCAAAGGAAAGCCTCAACCTCTCAGATATTGTATTGATGAAATATAGATCCTGATTGTTCTGCGCGTAATTAAACACTTAATGAATATTTATCTTAAAATAATGTCATAATATACTCGTAGCTAACATATCTGTAAAGATGTGTGAAAAAATCTATAATTAAGGGCGTTTATTAGGCATGCGTTAGAAGAGTACACGTATTTTTGAGCTATCCAAATAACGTATTAAAACGGGACATAGTTGGTTACATCTATTATCACTATTTTTGGTTAAGAGAATAGAAGAGAGTCTGTTGTTTATAATTTCTTTCATTTAAGTATTCTGTTGTTTGTGTCGTTTGTTTAAATACTTATAGATAAGTTGGTTTTTTTTTTTCAAAATTGGAACATCCTTTTTGGAACTACAAAAGTGCAACCCTAAGGTTTTAATAATTTTCACATTAGTATTTTTTTTTTATAGGAAAAGTAATCTTAAGTGCTTTGCAAACATACATTATATATTAATACAGGAACGTAATTCACTGTGTTCAGTAAATAATTCAGTAGTTAAAGCGGGTGAAGCCGCGAGCAAGTCGCTAGTTATATTATAAGTACAAACTTTGATAGCGGTAACATATTATTACTTAACGTACTTGTTCTTATACGACAATTATAAATTAAATGAAAGTAAATGGTTAAGTAAATATACCTATCTATAATAAACAAAAATAATGTTTATACAATACGTGAGATGACTCTTTTTATTTTAAATGAACAAAAAATGAAATTGACAAACAAAATGTATATGTTTCAAAATTCATTCATTCACAATATTGTTTTTCCTTTTTTGTAAATATCACCATTTCATGGCCAGCCTCTATATATTTATCTAGCCACTACTTCCACTTTTTCTATTCAAAGTTATGAATGTTGCTGCTTAAAATAATATTTATGCTACACACAAAAAAAACTATTTATTTAATGTATACTTCAAAAAATATTTAATTAAATAAAATAATCAGATAATGACTAAATTGCAAGTCATCGATGTTATTGATGTCTCTCTAGAAATAACATATATATATATATATATATATATATATATATATATATATATATATATATATATATATATAGAAATAACTCGCAAAGCCTAAGGGACTAGCAAACCTTAAACCTTTTTTCAAGAAAACTACATTAAACAACAGTATGAAATATATGCTGTAAGTTTCTATAGGCTTAATCTATTTCTTGCCAAATTACCTTGCCAAATTTTTTTAACATCTATTCAGTAGTTATTAGTACTTCAAGTAATTTGATTTCATCGTTTTTCTTGAAACAGAAACTGTACCAAACACAGTAAAAAGATTACCTATTAGCAAAATATGTGATTCGCGAACAATCTAACAGATAGACAAATGAACCGACCGGAGCCGATGACTTATTAGCGGTTTTTGTAGAAATCCATTGAAATTTAGCTTTGTCAATATTTCTAGGAAACTATTTTAATATTAAAAAACAGTTTTGCGCTCCATTAAGTAGATAAATATTACAATATGTTACTAATTAAAATTTTCAAAACTTAAAATCAAAATTAAACTGATTTTCACGCTGTCTCCCGCCCACCACAGGGTAGGCAGAGGGAGGAGGCGTTGAGTGGCGGAACTCAACGCCGCGCTTTTGCCTATCAGATTTAAGATAAGATTTGCCTATCGATATCAGAGCGAAGAAACGGAGATATAAAGTTAGGTAAATGTTTCGTTTTATCGAATGTGGACCGAATCCATAACCATCATCACACCCTTGTGCCCCTGCGTCACAACAGCCTCAAAATGATCAAAAACACCCACAAATGTAAAATGTATATAAAGCAAAACGTACAAATCGTATTTAAGCGGTAATAAATGAAGGGATAGCAACTGTAGGTTTATATCAAACGTAAATATAATGTAGGGATTTTTAATCAATAAGTGTTACTTTTAATTAATTTAATTTGTTTTTTAAACTTAGTATTTAATTCTGTGTAATATTATCTGAATATTCAATATACAGCCCATAGTTTGTATAAATGACAAGCTTAATCTATTTAGTTTGTCATTCTCTAAAAACCCTTAAAAATTAAAAGCTTTAATCATATTTTATAAACCTGTATCCTATTGCTACTTTAGTATATTTTAAAGTATCACGTGATATATTTTGATATTAGAAATCCTTCTTTCATATAAATAGGGCAAAAATATAATATTCTTTACTTTTAATAAAATCGTAACTGATAGGTTCTGTACATGAAAACTACATGATTATCATAAAAATAGGCGAGTAGTGATTTTCACTATTGGATTTTGACAAACTTCCCTTTCCATTTTGGGTTATTGTTTTATTTCAAGTTTGTTTATAATTAGCTAAATTTATGTTATTATCATTTTAAATATGTCAAATAGTCCTATTTTGGTGGTATTTGCAAAAAAACTTTACATTTAAGTTGAAATTTCATTATAATAATATAGTTGCGCAATGCAGGTACGAAATTTTGTATCCAATTACGAATATAAATGAAATTATGAGAAATTTTCTCAAAAGTAGATTTCCACGCGTTGTTTGCATACCTTAAAAGTAATTGAATTAGAGTCACGGTTCAGTGCAAATTACTCAGGCAGTTTAAATTAACTTGTTACGGGCGAGGTCGACTTTGGCCCTAAACTTGGCTAATTTTGTGAGCGTAACATCAAACTGTACTTCGTCCATATTACCCTCTTGGTCCCATATGAAATTTGAACCCTAATTAGTTCCCGCGATGTTTATTTTACTTAAGTTTGTGAACGTCACAATGATTTATGACAGTGACAGCTACCAGATAAAATAAATGTCACCACTCCAGCTGGTGTATTCCATATATGTTAAGTGAAACGTGTCCACGGCGCAATTCGTTTTCTACAGTTTTATGATCAACAACATTTTTAATATTTATCTTGAAGTCCAGACTGAAAATATTATATGTTTTCCTCCAAAAATCTTGATTCAACATTCAACATGTTATGTTGAACTTTACAGTACTTTACTTTTCTAGATGTAATAAAAACAATTTCAAGATAATCTTCTTTGGATAGTTTATACGTAATATCTAATATAATATATTTAAATATTCAAGTAAAATTTCCCATAAAGGCCACAAAGGATTTAAATGTTCACTAAAACTAAAAGAGAGTTGAAAATGTGTTGTTTATCTCGTTGTAGAGTTTATTATGTAGCTCTAGAACAAACCACATGGTGAAAGTGAAATTAGTTTCGGTCCAGGTGTCACGTTTTTGTGAACAAAATTGTTTTGCAAGCGCAGAAAACTAAATTAAACTGCAAAACTAACTAAGTTAAAACATTTTCTTTTTACAAATTAAATAGAAATGTTTGTTAAGTCTTATTTAACCTAAAAACTGTGATGAGGTGAGCCAAATTTTCAATAAGTAAGATTTCTGTTAAATGTACGCTAAGTAATAGTTTATCTACTACTACTGTTATCAACAAAATTAATATAACAAAATCAGCTTCACGCTGTATCCCGCAGACACCAGAGAGAACTTAGGGTTAAAACACGCCGTTCCCCATTTTCCACTGAATTCTGGAGGCATTACGTATCGACACCAAAGTAAAGAAATATAAATGTCATTAAATATTTCATTTACTCAATTGGGATCGAACCTACAACCAGCAGCTTATAGTCACTTGTGCCCTTGCGTCACGACTGGCCTCAAACATCATAAATATATTAAAGTAAATTAGACTACTCAACACAAAGTAAAAGTCCCTAATTAGAGTTTCACTAACTCTTACGTAAAGAAAGCTATTTTAAGTTTAACTTTAAGATGCATGGGGTCGATGTCAGCTAGGTAATGTGGGTGAAGCAAGATGCTAGTAGAACGGGATTACTGAATCAGTTAAACTATTAATTTTGCTGTAATAAATTATATTCTAAAGCATCTTCCTACTTTAGGATATTACATTGTTGTAGGTGATGTGATTAGGTTAGGATAAAGGTGACACTATTGTCTCTAAGATCTCGTTAACTGACGCTTAGTTAATTATATTACCTAATCGACAAATCCAGTATATTTTATTTCAGAGGAAAGATTTCTATGAGATTTTATTTCTAAATATATTAAAAATAATTTCTTATTATTTAGGAAATACCATCAGAGTAAAACAGGATTTTTTAATTGTGGAAATTTATATTATTCTACTTTCGGCTCTTTAGTAATTCGTTATCATAAACTACTAAAGACCCAAATGGATAGTATAAAGTAATTAAAAGTTCTTGTTTAAAGGTTATATACGGTACTTCTATTGTAGCTTCGAAGCGTCACACTTTAACCTACTTTGTAGTAATGGCCGCTTTAATCATCAAAGCACCAATTATTTACAATTGTAACTAAACACAAGTGACTGACTGAAGTCTCGTATTCGGCCAGATTTGACTAAAACTGAGTTTCAGCTAAACATACGGTTACTGCTTGGCTATGAGTGAAAAAAAATCAGCCAATTTGGTAAATAGTAATAAATAATGAATTTAGTAATAACAATATTTAAAGTGTTTACTTTAATTATTATTATTCAACTTCACACTGTATCCTGCATATTGCAAGGACCGGCATAGGTAGCTTTGTGTTAAGACACTCCGTCCCACACTTACTTCTGAAATTTTGAGGCATTCGAGGCATTGGGTGTTGAGTGGAAGAACTTATCGCCGGGTTTTTTGCCTGAAATATTTTCATACTGAATATTTTTAATCCCAAAAGTAATATAAATTAGAATTGTTTGTAGTAACGAAAACAATTTTCTATAATTTTGGACATAAGAGAAGTAAGAACGTGGTTAAATTTTGTCTTTTTTTAACAATATTAATTAAAAAGCCCTATACCAGTTATTTGGTACGTTATTGTGTAGATACAGATTCAAAATTAATGTCACGGTTGTATTTTTAACATTTTAAAGTATTATTTCAAAGTATGAATGGTTTTTTAAACAACGAAGCTCGAACCCGCTCCTATTGGAAACATCCAATCGCTCTCCACTAAGCCATAGACGTTTTATTAAGGGTTCAAATTCGGCAACGTTCAATTTTTACACGATTTCAAAAATATTGTTTATGTTAACTCTAAATAGACAAATAGGTCGATAAATATAAAAGGTGATAGTATAACATCAAAATAAAATGAATGAATGAATATCAAAATAAAATGGATAATGAATAAACCTACTTGGTATGAAAAAAAATAGGACAGAGTGAGGTTATTTTTAAAACATTCTAGATTGTGTTGTATAAAATTAAAGTTGAGACAAAATTTTAACGATCTCAAAATTTATACCTTCTAAAAAATCTACTATAAATACATATTTAGAAAACGTATCAAAATTTGAACGTAGCGGGACTTGTACTCGCGCCACCTGGAAACCGACCAGGCGTTCTGAGCCATACGTTCTCATCAAGCTACGTCGAAATTCTTATACGCTTATTACAACTTATTTATGTCGTTAGCATCTCTGTAGGAAGATTTTTACAATCTAGGAGGTGCGGGTTTGAGTCCCACTACGTTCAACCTGGGAATCAAACCAGCGACCACCAGCGACAGTTACAGCCAGAAGTGCAAAGGTTTTATATTTAAAAATCACTTAACTTGTCTTCTTGCTTCAGATGGTATAAAGACAAAGAGTATTTCATCTTTCTTCTAATTTTATCACTATAATGTTATTTTCATCAAATGGCTACATTTACGATAAAAGATACATAGATAGTATATACAATTATACAATATAGCAATTTGTATACAACTTCCGCTGTGCGTGTATTTACTTGCGCGCCTCATTCACTGTATGATTCATAGAGCCTGGAAGGCTTTAATAGCTTTCACTTTTATAGTGATTTATCATCCACGCGCTAAGTATTTGTAAAATAAAACAGAAACGTATTGAACATCTGCGATCAATACCTGTCAAAGCGAAAAAAAAATCAATTAAAAAGAAATGTGAATTCTTTCACTGGATAAACGGAAGGCTGAGTAATGAAAATCGTGTGAAAAGATTTTTTTGTGTTACGTTTTAACGCGGCCCTACTTTAATAGAATTTTATTGAAATATTGATTAATTCTAACAATACCTACATTCAAAATTAGTTGTTAGTACGAGTATGTAGGTACATATTTGTAGGTAAGCAATTGAATAATTCGTCCGCATAGGAAAATGCTTTAACAGTTTAAAACAAGAATTTAAAAAATTTGCTCACTTGTGTAAAGATAATAAATAGATTTAATTAAAAGAAAGCATAAAGATGGATACTTGATATTTAAAAGTAACAGTCTCACTATCAATCAATACTCTATATAAGCCAACAGTTTACGGCTTAGCAAATATAGAGAAAATATGATAAAGCAGAAATTATCATCTTGCTTATGATACAGGGTAAGTCCCAATATTTTAAAGTGTTATTCCATACTTAGGAAAGCAAAATACTTTTTTAGAAAGCGTTTAAAAAAGTATAAATCCGAATATTTGGATCAGAGCCCTAGTTGTTTTGGTTTTGAATATATGTTTAAGATTTAAGAAGCGTTGGCGCTGTACTATAGGATACTTTCCACAGACCTAAGTAGTACGTATAGACGTACAGGGGTCGACCGTCAAAAAATCTGAACACTGAAAATAGCCCTCTTACACTAGGCGCTTACCGTATGGAAGTCTTTAAGCTTCCATACAGGAACAGACACAGACCTGGGAGCATCTATCGTTTGAAAATTCGAAGCGACTAATCTTTTATCTAGCTTTTTGAGATTTCATAAATACAAAATAAAGATTGATTGTCTCCTAATGTGTTCTTAATATTCCAATATATCACTGTGATTAAAATCAAATTTATGCTCTTTCTATTTATAAAGTAAGGAAGCAATGAACGCAAACATAAGCAAAAAAGCTGGCTTTTGATTCTCATACTCTCATATTGTGTGGAATGGCCTACCCGCGGCAATGTTTCCAGGTCGATATGATATGGGTACCTTCAAAAAGCGCGTCTCTCTCCACCTTAAAGGCCGGCAACGCACCTGTAGCTCCTCTGGGGTTGCACGGGGTCGTGGGCGGCGGTGATCACTTACCATCAGGTGACCCGAACGCTCGTTTGCCTTGTCCTTATACCATAAAAAAAAAAAACATAAAGAACAATAATTCTTAAACTACATATTTTTAGTTTTTGTTTTTGTAATATGGTCTTGATTTATATTGAAGAAATTAAAATATTATAACCTTAAAATTTATAATGATCTTGGGATATTTTCAAGACTAAAAATAATAATAAAATAAAAATCTATTTTTGTTACCAGCAATTCGATTAATTCAAATATAAAGTTAAATATAAGTCAAATATAAGTTTGTTATGGGCCCCGCCGTGTTGCAAGGTGGAACCTGCCATGCGTCACGTCCCGTGCTGCCAATTTGTCAGTCATTTGCCAAGTCCACACGCGCCATGAATGTTGATTGAATTTACAAAACATATATTGTGGCATATATATAGCTACATAACATACATAGCTATATGTCATTTGGTTGCATTTACATGCTGGGTATATTCGGTTTTTATTTTATTAGTGACCTAACGACCCACTGGTGGCTTCGCCCGCTTGGACTATATTGAATAATAATTGATTTATTAATCTTAATATAAAAAAATAGCTTCCACTTATTCACTTTAATAGTTATTTATAGCAATTTTGTCAAAAAACATTCTTTAAAATTATATAACGTTTTTACTTACAAGCTGATTGAAATTAAACACACTATATTTTTACAACTTTTCTTTTTACACACAAATTATTTTTTCTTTTAAGGCACATTAGAAGTAAAAAATTGTAAGTAAATAAATTGTAGAGGTTAACATGTCTGAATAACCCATACATCATAAAAAGATAGCGTAATTATTTTTTTTATTGACAATACTAAGATTGAAAAACCTAGAACATCCGATCTC